>CAUYPK010136312.1:0-10777 GCA_963574355.1 Loris lydekkerianus | reverse complement strand
CCCTCCCTTCCCCTTCCTTGGCCCTTTCCCCATAGTCTTGTGCTATAGTTGGGTTATAGCCTTCATGTGAAAGCTATAATTTAGCTTCATAGTAGAGCTTAGTACATTGGATACGTTTTCTTCCATTCCTGAGATACTTTGCTAAATTTTCTCTTTTATGTTTAGACCAATGACTCTATTACCCAAAGGATGGACATTTGAACCCTCTAAGTGTTTTACTGGATCACTTTTTCCCAGAGGTAATAAATGCCTTTGGATGAAACAGGATAAAAACAAAGAAACAAGAAAATCAGCCTGGAAATTAGCTTGAATGGATGTCTCAAGACATGCTTTTACAGTACATGTGAAACTTACTAAATGTAGATTATAAATGTTTTAACACAATAACTAAGAAAAAGACAGAAAGGCTATGTTACCCAGTGTGATGAAAATATTTCAAATTGTATATAAAACCAGCGCATGGTACCCCATGACTGCATTAATGTACATAGTTATGATTTAATTTAAAAAAAAAAGATATGCTTTTATAGGCAGAGCCTGTGGCTCAGTGAGTAGGGCGCTGGCCCCATATACTGAGGGTGATGAGTTCAAACCTGGCCCCGGCCAAACTACAAAGCGGGCATTGTGGCAGGCACCTGTAGTCCCGGCTACTTAGGAGGCCAAGGCAAGAGAATCGTCTAAGCCAGGCGTCCTCAAACTTTTTAAACGGGGGGCCAATTCACTGTCCCTCAGACCATTGGAGGGCCGGACTATAGTTTAAAAAAAAAAAAAAAAATGAACAAATTCCTATGCACACTGCACATATCTTATTTTGAAGTAAAAAAACAAAACAGGAACAAATACAATCACACCGCCTCATGTGGCCTGCGGGCCGCAGTTTGAGGGCCCCTGGTCTAAGCCCAAGAGCTAGAGGTTGCTATGAGCTGTGACACCACAGCACTCTACCGAGGGCGATAAAGTGAGACTCTCTCTCTCTAAAAAAAAGATAGGCTTTTACAATAGATGAAGCTAAAAGTCTTAAGTCTGAACTAATGTGTGAGCATGCACATATAAACACACACATATATACACATATTTTCTATATGCATATACTATGTCTACTTATGTATACATGTGTTGTATATACACACATACACAGACATCAGTTAGGTGCACAAGTTTATCACAGCAAAAGTTTTTCTTCAGAGACAGGTTCTTGCTATGTTGCCTACACCATAATGCAGTGGTTATTCACAAGCTCAATAATGACACACTACAGCCTCAAATGCCTACGCTCAAGCAACCCCTCTGCCTCAGGTTCCTGTGTGTCTGGGACTACAGGCATGCACCACCATGCCCAACTTGAATTTGCTATTCACAAAATTATGTGGATTTTCGTTCAATATGTAAATGCCTTCTAACTAACTTTTTGATGTTCTGGACTCTTATTTTAACATATTCTAAAATAGGCATATAATTATATAATTTTTGGCCTTTTCCAGTCTGCTTGATTTTCACCAGTTCTTTACCAGTTCAAAAAATAGTAGGGAGAGATTTTGCAATTACAGTGTTCTTTCAGTGTCCGTGAAGGATTGGTTTCAGGTCCTCCCTCAGATACCAAAATCTGCAGATGCTCTGGTCTCTGATGTAAAATGGCACAGCATTTCCAAATAACCAATGTACGTCCTACTGTACACTCTTAAACTCTCTCTTTATCATAATCCTTAGTAGAATGCAAAGGCTATTTAAGTAGTTACTATACTATATTGTTTAGAGAACAATGACCAAGAAAATTGCCTGTGCATGTTCAATACAAAGGCTATTTTTTCTCAAGTGTTTTTGATCCATGATTAATGAAATCCATGAATATGGAACCCACAGTTGTAGAGGGCTGACTGTATTTTCCTACTCCTGTGAGAAATCTATTATGTAAATGTAACAAAGGTAATGCTGCAAGCCCACCTACCTCAGAAACTCAGAAAATTTAGGTGGGACCCCCTGAAAGGGGTGGGGAGAAGTACATTGGGACCGAGAGCCTACGTTTTAGATCCTGATTCAGAACCTTCAGGAGCATGAGTATCTTTGTTTGGTCTGCTATAGTGAAGTACTATACACTGCATGGCTTATTCAAGCCAGAAATGCATTTTTTACACTTCTGGAGGATAGGAAGCCCAAGATCAAGGCACCGGCAGATGGGTGTGTGGTGAAGCACGCTTCCTCCCACCTTCCCACCCTGTCCTCACGTGGTGGGTGGGGCCAGCTGGCATTCTGCAGCCTTTTTTATAAGGGCACTAGTCTCATTCATGAAAGCTCCCTCTTTATGCTCTAATTACCTCCCAGAGGCCTCACCCTGTAATAACATCACCTTGGGGCTTAGGATTTCAACAGATGAATGTTTCAAGGGACACAAACAATCAGACCATGGCAGAAGGTGCCCTAAGTTCTGGGATGGGGAAGGGAGGGAAGTGCCCCCAAGGAAACAGGAATACTGAAGAACATGGGTTCCCTCTCCGAGAGCACTAAAAGACCAACACAGAGGTATGGGGACCACAAGGCCACTGTCTGGGGTTTCGCAGAGTCATTATCATCTAGTGACGGCCTGGGTCTGGCTGACAGAGGTATGACACGCAGAGGAGAGGCCCCTTCTCCCTGAATTAGAAGCAGCCTGGTGATGACAGCCTGATAGCAGTGGCAACCACAACAAGTTCTCTTACAACAAGCCAGGGACCAAACAAACAACAGCAGCAGCAGTGGCAGCAGGGAAACAGAATCTGTGCCAGCGTGCAGGGAGCGGGCGGTGTCTGCAAAGGCACAGCGGCGGTGCTGGCAACTGCAGCACAGGGGCTGGCAGCAGGAGGAGCATGAGTCACCAGTCACCCGGGGTCTGGGGAAGGGCAGCAGGGGGGAAGGAGGAAGGCAGAGGAAAAAGGCCACTCTCCTGCTGGTAAACATCCCCCAGATAAGCAGAGCCAAACCAAGGCAGGCCGGAAGACCAACCTGCAGTTACTTGGGCAGATTTCTGGGCCCTACCACAGAGCAGCTGCATCAGAATCTCTGGGGGTAGAATCTAGAAGTTTGCATTTTAGACAAGTTTTTAAGAGGATTTTCAAGGAGTACTGCCCATAGCTCTGAACTTGGAACCTTGCCTCCAGGCCTGACTTGTGGAGCACTCAAGGTTAGCCTTCTTTACAGCCATACCCTCCAGGGCACATGGAGGAACATGCCCCAGGATATAAGGACACACACACACACATACACACACACACACCCAGACCATGCATCTGGTCTCCAGGATGCTGGGTTCTCTCCCAAATGACATTGAGAACAATTCTACATCCTGAATGGGCTTCTCACCTATGCCTGTTCTACAGGTGAACCACACCACACAGTGTGCCCAAGTCTAGAAGCAAGGGTCTGATTGCCAAGGGGCAGCTTCTTGGTGGGTACAGAACTTGGACTTGTATATTGGGCTGACCACATGTGTTCTGGACTTGTCACACTGAGCAAGAGCAGGAAAAGAAGGGGGCCTTCCTCCCATACTCTGTACTTGCTCCCCTGTGCACAAAGTTTATGGACATGTACTATCTTAACCAGATACTTGCTCATTAATTTTAGCTATCTTTTGTTTAAATTCATAGGGGCTTTAGTTTTCTTTGATTTTGTCTCGTTTTACTTTGTTTTTAAGTACCAGAAAGAAAAAGGAAAGCTCTGAGGGTCAAAATAACCAATTATAGAATGAATGAATTCTTGAGGTTTTTTTCTTTCTTTCTTTTTTTTTTTTTTTTACCTTCGGTAGAGTGCAGAGTGCGGTAGCCTCACAGCTCACAACAACCTCAAACGTTTTGGCTTAAGCGATTCTCTTGCCTCAGCCTCTCATGTAGCTGGGACTATAGGTGCCCACCATAATGCCCAGTTATTTTTTTGTTGCAGTTGTCATTGTTGTTTAGCAGGCCCAGCCTGGGCTCAAATCCACCAGCCTCCAGGTATGTAGCTGGCGCCCTACTCACTGAGCTATTGGCGCCGAGCTGAATTCTTGAGTTTAATTCTGCTATCACTTTACAAGCTTCACTTCTTACCATGGCAGATGTGGTTTTGAGGAACAAGGCTTGCATGATTAAGTAGCATCTTAAAACTTTGGATTTATAGAGTTCATTTAGTTTAAGTGATCTCTAATTAAGTGCTTTCTTTTCTGTGTCACCTGTTGTCCTACATGGTGAGATCAATAAGATATGAAGAATATTCTCAGAGCAAGGCCATTAGACAATTCAAGTCATACACATGAAATGCAGAAATAACAGCTGTGCAAGGGAGTCTGTTATTTTAAGCTCTAAAGAGAAAGCCCCAGACAATGCAAACTGCAGTAGGAATTTAACAAATCTTCAACAACATCCTCTCTTCTGTTCTCAGTGTTATCACCTTCTAGAGGACACAAATACACACTCTTCCTCATCCCCCCACACCCCAAACAAGGTCCTGGTCCTTTTTTTTTTGTTCTGTAGAGACAGAGTCTCACTTTATTGCCCTTGGTAGAGTACCATAGCATCATAGCTCACAGCAACCTCCAACTCCTGGGCTTAGGCGATTCTCTTGCCTCAGCCTCCAGAGTAGCCGGGACCACAGGTGCCCACCACAACGCCGGCTTTTTGTTGTTGTTGCAGTTTGGCCCTGGCCAGGTTTGAACCCACCACCCTCGGTATATGGGGTCAGCGCCCTACCCACTGAGCCACAGGTGCCGCCCCATCCTGGTGCTTTTAAGATTCAGGAACTACCAAGACTAGTGAGGGACACTGGGCAACAACACTGTTGTAGTCTGCGGGTAAGGATTTTTCTTTTCCTGTGAGAAAGGAGAGACACGCAACAGCTCAAAATATTTTCCTTTCTTTCAGTGATGATCCACCCACTGAACCTTGTCATCTGGGACAAGCCCTGCACTTGTCAGTCACCAATGGCCCTCAGTAGGCTGAGTCTCACCACTGTTTTTTTCCAGGTGGAGTACTGAGTAATAAAATCTCAGAAAAGATTCAATTATTCACAAGGCTGTTGGCCTAAGATGTTGGTATTGTCCTAAACTTACCATAACACAAGCCTAAGACATCTGAGTCAGTACTTAACTTGCAACTGCCCTGGGGTAATGTAGTATCTGTTTCACTTTTCTGTCAATGAAGTAGGCTGTGTAGAACAAAAGAGCGTCAGAGGCAGGAAGCAGTGACAAGGAGTGAGCTGGGAAATTCCAGCTGCCCTCCTGCCCTACTTGTAAGGAAAAGATATGACTCATTTTGAAGAAGCAAACAGATATTGACTTGGCTAACAAAATCCTGTGCAAAATTTGACCTAAGACCTTATTTCCTTTTCTGAAAAAATAAAACAAATACGTTATTATATTCAGACACCTGGATAGCATTGTTAAGTACTGGTATGAAAGAGTGGGCATATGATTTGTTTTGTTTTTAATGTGCTATTTCTAATGTCTTTGAAGCCAGCCTTCGTCTGGAACATGTGTGTTGATAGAAAACAAACTCCACAAAGGCAACCTTCACAATCCAGGCTTTAAGTGTGCATAGGAGTAGGGGTCTGCAACTTAGAGAGATGCAAGATATTCAGGTAAGAGCACTAATTAGTAAACCCTCGTGTGTCCACCAAAATATTAGAGTCCCGTGATCTGAGCTATAATCTTGGCTCTACCCTCAGGAGCTATTTGGCCTCCATTTCTCCACCTGTGAAATCAAGAGGTTGGTCCCTTCAGGCTCCTCCCTCATTTATTGGCTTATAAATTGTAGGACTTTAAAAAATTAAAAACATATACATATTTTTCCTCATCTATCTACCTTAAGAATAAGCACTTATGCGAGATAGAAAACTTATTTGTCATCAGTTTTCTTTTGTTGTAGTGGGGAAAGGCATGGCTGTGGTAATATTGGGCCAAGGGTAAGGTACAACATGTGATGGAATTAAAAACAATCCCTTACCTCATTTGGTCAATATGGTGATCAAATAATATCACATCCTGGAGAAGTTTATCATGTATTATTACACTCTATAAAAATGTTGTTACTGCTCAGGGGTCAACTAAATGTGATCACACCTGTAATCCCAGCATTTTGGGAAGCCAAGGTGGGCAGATCACCTGAGTTCATAAGTTCAAGACCAGCCTGAGCAAGAAAGAGACCCCCATCTCTAACAATAGCGAGGTGTTGTAGTGGCACCTGCAGTCCCAGCTACTTCGGAGGCTGTAGCAAGACAATTGGTTAAGCCCAAGAGTTAGAGGGTTTTTTGTTTTTTTTTTTTTGAGACAGATCCTCAAGCTGTTGCCCTAGGTAGAGTGCTGTGGCATCACAGCTGACAGCAACCTCCAACTCCTGGGCTCAAGCGAATCTCCTGCCTCCGCCTCCCAAGTAGCTGGGACTACAGGTGCCCGCCACAACACCCAGCTATTTTTCGGTTGCAGCCATCATTGTCGTTTGGCGGGCCCAGGCTGATTCGAACCCGCCAGCTCAGATGTACATGGCTGGCACCTTAGCCGCTTGAGCCACAGGTGCGGAGCCCAAGAGTTAGAAGTTGCTAAGAGCTATGATGTCACAGCACTCTATCAGGAGGCGACAAAGAAACTCTATCTCAAAAAAAAAAGTTGTTACTATTATTAATAATCAATATAAATACATTTAGCCAATAAACATTGGTCCAGAGCCTTGTATATTAGCATTGTGCTTAACATTAAAAACACACACACACCCACACTGATCTGGTTATTCCAGGGCTCCAAGCAAGTCAAAAGAGCTCAGATAAAATGATGACAATATCCTCAACATTATTTCTTACCCTTTCAAAAAGTTTTATGCTGAATAAAAGAACAAATCACTAAAACTATTATTTTCTCTGTTTTCAAATACTATGCATCTTTTTAAGTGCCCTGTTCCAAACCTGGAAAAAAAAAAAAAAAGAAAGAAAGAAAAAAAAAGAAGTATCTGAGATTCTACAAAAGCCCAACTGATTTCAGGGCTAGGTGAAAAGATAAAAGATGCTACAGTTTATTAACTGCTGGGATCAAGCATGGTGGCAAGTTTTTAATGGGCTCCCCAGCACTGACGGGAGAAAAATGGATGATGATAACCTCACTGCAAAGGGTAATAGAAAACTGACCTTGGGCCATGAAAAATGTGCTCTGTAGACTTGTGACTGCAATTTTGAACCCGCTATCCATCCCCTACTTTCTCTCTTTATGCCTCAGTAGCAATGCACTTACATGCTCTGAGTCCCTTTACTATAATATGCTGTTTCAGGCCTCTGTGCATTTTCTCATCCCCCGTCCTTATCCTGAAACAAGAACAGTTAACCTTTGAACAACACCGGTTTGAATCGCACAGGTCCATGTATATGCAGACTTTTTTTTTTTTTCAATAAAAGCTGTACCCAGTGCACCTGCTTCTCCTGCACACAGGGGCTCCGCCCCTTCACCTCTTCTGCCTCTGTCACCCCCGTGACAGAAGGACCAAGGCCTACTCTCCCTCCTCCTCCTCAGACTCCTCAACATAAAGGCAACAGGGATGAAGACCTTTATGATGCCCTCACTTCCACCTGAAAGAATGAATAGGAAATGTGTTTTCTCTGCCTTAAGATTTTCTTAATAATTTTTTCTTTCATCCAGCTTACTTTATGGTAAGAATGAAGTAAATAATACATATAACATACAAAATATGTGTTACTCAACTGTTTATGTTACCGGTAAGGCTTCTGGTCAATAGTAGGTTATTAGTACGCAAGTCTTGGGGGAGCCAAAAGTTATACTTGGATTTTCAACCATGCAGAAGTTCCCCCCCACCGCACCTGCTGAGTTGCTTAGGGGTCAACTATAATACTCCATTACTTCATCCCCCTCCTCTTCCTCCTTATTGCCTCTCCATCTTTCCCACAGGCAAACTGCCATCAGCTCCACCTCATTTTCTCCTGGAAGTCATTCCTAACGCCCCCCTCTCCATCGATCCCCCCAATCTCTGTGCTCATGCCCACCCTATGGCTCCATGGAATTAACATGGAGTATGACACACTTAGGTCCTTTCATCTATTTCTTCCATTCGCCTACTGGTTCTCAACTGGAGGCAGTTTGGTCCCTCAGGGGACATTTGGCAATGTCTGGAGACGTTTTTAATTATCACTTCTGGTGGGAGGATGTCACTGTTATCTGCTGGGCAGAAGCCAGGGATCTTCTAAACCACCTACAGTACTCAAAATGATTCTTCACAACAAAGGATTATTAGGCTCCAAATGCCAGTAGTAAGTACCCAGTTTGAGAAACTGCGCTAGACTCAATTCCTTTAAAGCAGGACCTTATTCAGCCCTATTCTACCAGCTCCTAGAACAGTGCCCAGTCTGCAATAGGAATCCAAACAACTTTTAAATTAAATTTGAAAATTTAATTGAAAAAAATCTCATTTTAGCTTTACGATATAACTAAAAATAAGCAATTTAAGCACACATCACAATTCAAAGGAAAAGTTAAGAAACTGGGCCTATCCTAACCAGGGAAACAGAAGAGTAGAAGTAATACAGTTTCATGTCTTTCAAATTAATGTGATCGGGGCATGTTTCATAGACAAGGCCTTTGATTTAGGTACTCACATGTGTTTCATAAAGAGGATTAAACACACCACACATAGGTAATCACATTGTGGGTCCTCATCTGGCATTTGACCAGCTTACTTGCGAGGGCCACCCTTTAGGACAACGATTCTTAAGCTTTAGCTTGTCAACAACCTTGTTAAAGCAGAGATTGCTGTGTTCCACCCTTGTGGTTTCTGAGTCAGTAGGCCTTGCACAGAACCAGAAAATCTGCATTTCCAACAAGTCCTCAGGTGCTGCTGGTGTTACTGCTGGTCTTCTGAACATACTTCGAGGATAATCACCCAGGTAACTCCTAGCCTGAGCAATGTATTTGGCTAAAATGAAACACTTCAAGTGCTCACACAGAAACTTTGTGTGTTTCTCCAAGTTGGAGAGGAAAATTGTGTTCTGATCTATTCCTGTAACTAAGGAAGGGCTCAGTTTTCAAAGATAATTGTCAGACTTACCTTACTATACCAGTGTCCTTGGGGAACATAAGTATTTACTGGAAATACATATATCATAAATAACAGAGAATTTTTGAAAATCTTTAAAATTTGGAACAAAATACTGAATTTGTACATGTGTTAAATCCATGACCCTTGTATCTAGAATTCTACTTCTCATAATAATAACACATATTTGAAATGCTGTTACTTCTCCCTGGATCATAGCTTTTGGGTTACTTGAATCCAACACTTCTGTTTAGTAATTCCTCTGTTATTTTCCTTTTCTTTACTTTGTTCAATCTTCTCTCTTTTCTACTTTGTATCTGTGTCACCTTAGAATTCCATTGGGCCTTCTAGGTTTTTTCCTCCCTCTCCAGCCCCTCACTGTCATGGTTTTCAATGCTTTCTCAAAGTTCTCACAAAAGGCTCCTTTGTGATTCTTAAAACTTTTATCCTTGGATTTTAAATAAATGCTAAAAATTAAATATGATTCTTATGACTATATTATACACAATGTTAAATTCAAAGTGTCTGGCATGTTTCATGCTATATGCTATAATATGCTAAGCTTAATTTCAGAACAGATCAAATAAAACATAAGGAACCATGGGCGTTTTTTGTACATAGGTTCTTTGTACCTGTGGCTTATTAATATTAGCAATGATAAGCTCGCAGGTGTGCTTTTCATATGTTATGTGTCTATTGGTGGAACCATGCACATCTATGGAATATTTGTGAAATGTACTCAAGCACACATAATAGTGCCTCCTACAGAAAGCACCGTATTGGCCTTTGCTGTATCCAAAGACAAGAATTAATGTCTTTAAGTTTTCTTGACCACAGAAGTCATGCAATAAGAGAGGGGACAACTGGGACTTTATTAAAGAAAAATTTCTATTGAGAACTCGAGCTGTAATGGGTAACTCTTTAAGAAAGCTCTCACAGATATTTTCTTTCTTTATTTTTTTTTTATTAAATCATAGCTGTGTACATTGATATGATCATGAGGCATCATACACTAGCTTCATAGACCGTTTGACACATTTTCCTCACAATGGTTAACATAGCCTTCCTGGCATCTTCCTAGTTATTGTGCCAAGACATTTACATTCCACATTTACTAAATTTCGGATATACCCTTTAAGATGCACCGCAGGTGTACTCCCACCAATTCCCCTCCCTCTACCCACCTCTCTCCCCTCCCTTTCCCCCTTCCCCCTATTCTTAGATTGTAACTGGGTTATAGCTTTAATGTGAAAGCCCTAAATTAGCTTCATAGTAGGGCTGAGTACATTGAGTACTTTTTCTTCCATTATTGAGATACTTTACTAAGAAGAATATGTTCCAGCTCCATCCATGTAAACATGAAAGAGGTAAAGTCTCCATCTTTCTTTAAGGCTGCATAAAATTCCATGGTGTACATATACCACGATTTATTAATCCATTCGTGGATCGATGGGCACTTGGGCTTTTTCCATGACTTAGCAATTACGAATAGGGCTGCAATAAACATTCTGGTACAAATATCTTTGTTGTGATGTGATTTTTGGTCTTCTGGGTATATGCCTAGTAGAGGAATTATAGGATTGAACAGCAGATCTATTTTTAGATTGCTAAGTGTTCTCCATATATCTTTCCAAAAGGAATGTATTAATTTGCATTCCCACCAGCAGTGCAAAAGTGTTCCCTTTTCTCCACATCCACGCCAACATCTCTGGTCTTGAGATTTTGTGATATAGGCTAGTCTCACTGGA
>CAUYPK010136309.1:0-33718 GCA_963574355.1 Loris lydekkerianus | reverse complement strand
ATTGTTATTTTCAAAAAACAATTTTGTGTCCAAGAAACCCTTTGGGCATAATATATATATATATGTATGTGTGTGTGTGAATGTGTTTATGTAAATTGGTATGACTATGGAAAAAAGAGTGAAAAGAAATAAAGCAGGCAGTTAGCACTGGCTACCTCAAGCCTACAAAAATTAAGAAGGTTTGGGAGATTAACATTTTCTCTACACATTAAATTACACAAGGGTGTGTGTGTGTGTGTGTATAGTACAACCTCCATAGTTGACTACCTTCTTACCTTGATCTAATTTTTATTAGAAAATTAGACATGGACAGACATCACATATGCTTATCAGTACAGCAAGCCTAGTTCCTCATGTTGACCACCTCTGTATGTAGGCCAGTTTGTTACATTCCCTGGGAGGCCAACTTACAGAGAGGTTCTACTGTATATATGTATACTTTTTAGAGGTGAAGTCTAAGTTGCTCAAGCTGGTATCAAACTCTGGGCTTCAAGTGATCTCCCTGCCTCAGTCCCCTGAGTAACTGGGATTATATGTTACCTGTCTAAAATGTATATAGGGACATATATATTTTAACCTATAATCTTTATAATTATGATAAAACCATAAAGCTCTTTTCATTTTGGGGGAGAAGACAGTTTCTTTATCTCTATTTGCTAGTGAAATTGTGAAGATTAAAGAGAAGTTTACAGTTTCCAAAAATAAACACTGAACCAAATACAAGGATAATTACAGTCATTATTAACTGACAATTTGATGACGCACATGTAAACAGTAGCAGGATTGGTTTTGTTAGTAAAAATGTTGTCACTACACATGGTACTATATCACTACAAAAGTTATGCTAATTGAATCAAAATGTGTAACCTTTTAAATAAGAACAGAAAACAAAAGAGTAGGCCATAATCATCTCATTAATAGAATATATACTTCTAAAAAGAAATACGTAACTTTAAATAGGTAATTTCAGCTTTTCTATTAAAATGTTGCTTCTTAAAACATTTTATACTTACATAAGGCCAGAAAAGTGTGCTTCGAGTTCATCAAGACCAAGACTCTTCTTAGCAAGTCCTTATTCATAATATAGTTTTTTATGTGATAGGTATGATGTTCCACACAAAACGTGAGTAACTCTAAAATTAAGGCAAGCAGCTGTGCTGTTTGATAATTATCTACAAAAGAAAGTCATCTCATGAAAATAAAATATTGAATTCATCGAAATAGAGAATAAAACTTACGTCCTGTATTTTAGCACAAAGGTTAAACTGCATTTCCTCCATTACTATATTAATCAAAAATGCTATACGTTTTAATTTTTTTTTAGACAGACTCTTCATAAGTGTATTGTCAGTGTTACCTACCAGATAGATATTTTCTAAGACTCTTACTTGCATAAAATACTAAATGATATTAACAAGAAGGAAAACTAGATAAAAACCTACAAACATATTAATATTCACTGCAGTGAGGCTTTCTTGGTGATGTTTCCTTTTTTTTGGTTGAGACAGTGTCTCAAGCTGTTGCCTGAGGCAACATCACAGCTCACACTAACCTCCAAATCTTGGGGTCAAATGATCCTGTTGCCTCAGTTTTTTTTTTTTTTTTTCTTTTCTTTTCTATTTTTAGTAGAGATAGGACCTTGGTTTTGCTCAGGCTGGTCTCGAACTTGTGAGGTATCCACCCTCCTTGGCCTCCCATACTGCCAGGATTACAAGTGTGAGCCACTGCGTCCAGCCAATGTTTCCTTAACAAGTGCTATCATAATATTAATACATCTATAAAAAGGTTCATGAGAGAGAAAATACCTCAAACATTTTGCTTAAAGTGGCTCAATCCAAATTTCTCAAGAAAAATACAGCCTTTAAAAAAGTGATTTTTAAGCAAAGGATATTTTTGACTATTTGAGTATCAAATGAAAAAGATTATGGCAAGTTTTTTTTTTTTTTTTTTTTTGAGACAGAGTATCACTTTGTCACCCTTAGTAGAGTGCACAGCTCACAGCAACTTCTAACTCTTGGGCTTAAACAATTCTCTTGCCTCAGCCTCCCAAGTAGCTGGGAGGCGCCCGCCACAACGCCCAGTTAATTTTTGTTGTTGTTGTTGTTGCTGTTGTTAATGTTTAGCAGGTCCAGGCTGGGTTCGAACCTGCCCGCCTTGGTGTATGCAGATGGCACCATACCCACCGTGCTACGGGCCCCCTCTACAGCAAGATTTTTTTTAACAATAATTTTTAAAACATCAACTCACATGATATCCACAAAGAGAGGCTAATAAACTAGCATTTTTCCTCTCCTCTCTCAGGAAGCTTTGGTTTAAACATTTATGAAATAATTTTGAATTATTTACTGAATATCAGATTTTAATGTATGTCAAGGCTTATAAGGACAATCATTCATTCTTACAACAAATGCTTTAGAAAAAGAAATACTACTGTGAAGAAATTCTAAAATCACAGGCTTGCTGAATAAAAAACCGACATCATCTAGTACAACTACTGTACTTACTCAAGATTAAACACATAAATATTTTGTCAAACTACAATGCTATCAGGAATAAATAAGCATTATTTTAAATAAAAGAACAGCCATCAAATGCACAAAGTAACATATTTCCAAGGTCATTTCAATTATACTTGAAATGCAAGAAAAGTTTGCTCCAGACCAATTTACGTAACAGTCAATATTATAGCCAAAATGTGAACTAGTCAATCAGCATTGAAAACAAATTCCCAAAATTTACTTACAAAAGACTTTTTAACAATGATCTATAGTGTTAAACAAATGTTAGAATTTCATTTTTCTACGTTAGGATAAGAAATGACTCCTACCCCCAACTAGTCTAATCTCTGAATAGCTTTCTTATTTGAAACTGG
Organism: Loris lydekkerianus; assembly: GCA_963574355.1. Taxonomy (NCBI): domain Eukaryota; kingdom Metazoa; phylum Chordata; class Mammalia; order Primates; family Lorisidae; genus Loris; species Loris lydekkerianus. Next base: position 30,846 of record CAUYPK010136309.1, on the reverse strand, counting down.
CTTTCCTGGTGCTTTGATAAGCACGTCGAAAAGACAGAATGCCAGGTATCCATAACACACTTATCCTCAGTAACACCAGGCTCAAACCTGGGACGCTCTAAGTACAAGCAAAAGTTTAGATTCAGATTCATGAACAACAGTAAGTGTAAGGTGGACATAAAGACCAATTCTGAATCAGCTAGTCTTTGTTTACTAGATTTCAAATATAGGAACTAAATCCTTACCTTTCAGACCATGTCTCTTAAAACAATGTCAGAAAACAAGCTGTAACCTTACAGAACACAAAAAAATCCAACTGGTTTTCCATCTTTTATGTTGGACAAAGTAGAATTTTTTCTTTACAATGGAGAAAAAAACATCTATGCTTGGATTTTGTTTTTATGCTGAAGTATGCTTTTCTTAGCCTTGCATAAATGTAATATAATATGAGTAGGAATAAGCTTACAATTTGCATGAGTTCTTAAAATATGAATTAGTACTTACCGGGACAAACTGTGTTGTTTTTGTTAGATCCAACTATATTATCTAATAAAAAAAATTAAAATCAACTACTTCAGTAATAGTATCTCACATTTTCCCAGTAATTTATAAAATACAATGCACATCTTCATTCATAATCTCCTTTTACTATCAAAATAACCATAAAGATTTGTTTGTGCTGATCAAATACTATACCTATACCTGCGATCTTTTACAAAATTGGGTACAGATGTGAAATTATTAAAAGACAATATAGCAAAAATATTTTAATAAAAAAGTAAGATTATATAACCAGGGATAATACTGACATATTTTGTTTTAACATCTTCTATTCATCATGCAACAATTAGGGTATGTCTCTGCATCGCATTTTTAAAAATGGGAAATGTAAAAATTTTTAAATCCAGAATAAAACATATGTTAACAATGTATTTATGCTTTGAATTTTTAAAAAATCCTAAATTAAGCCATTATAAATAACTTTTGATTTCCAGGCATACACCCTAGAATACATCTACACACACATGTATAGGGAAACCCAAGAATGCATTCTGATGCATTATTTGTAATAGCAAAAAGCCAGAAAGAAATGTATATCAGGGGCAAAATGTCCCAATTACAGCTTTATCACATAACTATGCAGGAGTTTAAAGTAAGAAAGAGGTGGGCTGGGCGAGGTGGCTCATGCCTGTAATCCTAGACTCTGGGAGGTCAAGGCAGTTGGACTGTCTGAGCTCACAGGTTTGAGACCAGTCTGAGCCAGATGGGAACCTCATCTCTAAAATAGCTGGGCGCTGTGGTGGGTGCCTGTTAGTCCCAGCTACTTGGGAGACTGAGACAAGAGAATCGTTTGAGTCCAAGAGTTTAAGGTTGCTGTGAGCTATGAAGCTGCAGCACTCTACCTATGGCAACAAAGTGAGACCGTGTCTCAAACAAACAAACAAACAAACAAAGAAAAGAAAAAAACCTCTGGGTATCATTATGAACAAATCTTAAAAATAGCATTGGATAAAAAGAAAAAATGCAGAATATATAATAGTAAATGTAAATCAACATTGAAAATATGGAAAATAATACCATATTATACATATTATAATAGCATAATTAAATATGGGAGTGATGAACTCCAAATTTAGGATACCCTCAGAGATAGGAGAAGTTGGGATGGGGTGGGAATAAGAAAGTGAAGGGGCACAAAGGAAACTCGAATTAAATCTGTAATTTTTTTCTTTTTAAAAACACCTGAAAAAAGACATGTTACCAAAACCTGAGGGATACAAACAAGAACATACACTGGGGAAAAGAATTCCTATTCAATAAATGCTGTTGGGAAAACTGCATAACCATATTTAAAAGACTGAAAGTAGACCCACATCTCTCACCACTTACAAAAATTGATTCAAGATGGATAACAGATTTAAATCTATTGAAATAAAAAAAAAAAATACTCAAAGAAAGTGTGGGGAAAACACTTGAAGATATTGGCCTGGAGAAAGATGTTATGAAGATGACTTCTGTGGCAATTGCAACATAAATAAACAAATGGGACTTAATTAAACTGAAAAGCTTCTGTACAGCTAAGGAAACAACCAAAGCAAACAGACAACCTTTAGAATGGGAAATTATATTTGCATATTGTGAACTAGACATAAGCTTGGTAACTAGGATCTATAGAGAACTCAAATTAATAAACAAAAAAAGACCCAACAATCCCATATATGACTGGACAAGAGACATGAATAGAGCCTTCTCTAAAGAAGACAGATGAATGGCTAACAAACATGAAAAATGTTCATCATCCCTAATCACCAGAGAAGTGTAAATCAAAACCACCCAGAGATATCACCTAACCCGAGTGAGAATGGCCCACATCACAAAGTCTCAAAGCTGCAGATGCTGGCATGGATGTGGAAGTAAGGAAACACTTTTTCCTTTCCTTTCTGCAGGTGGGACTGCAAACTAATACAACCTTTTTGGAAGGAAGTATGGAGAATCCTCAAAGAACTCAAATTAGACCTCCCATTTGATCTACCCAGAAGAAAAAAGAAATCATCTTATTGTAAGGACATTTGCACTAGATTGTTTATCGCAGCTCAGTTTATAATCACCAAGATGTGGAAACAACCTAAATGCCCACTAACCCAGGAATAGATTAACAAGCTGTGGTAATATGTGTGCCACAGAATACTATTCAGCAATTAAAAAGATAGAGACTTTATATCTACTTTACATCTTTTGTAATAACCTGGATAGAGTTGGAACACATTCTTCTTAGTAAAGCATCATAAGAATGGAGAAGCAATAATCCAATGTACTCAATTCTAATATGAATGTAGTAGATGAGCTAATACAATGGGGGTGGGAGATAGTAGGGGAATGAGTAAATGGGGAGAGGGCGGGAGTAAGGGAGATAGGGGTCACAGAGTATGGTACACCTCTTGGGGGCAGGACACAATTATAAGAGGGACTTTATCTAACAAATGCAATCAGTGTAACCTACTGCTATATACCCTCAATGAATCCCCAACAATTAAAAAAAAAAATGTGAAAAAGATATGGCAAATTAGTTTTGATAAAGCCAACAGGGAGTATATGGGTCTCTATTATGTTATCATCTAGGTATTTCTGTACACTGGAAGTATTTTAATGAACACTAGAGATGCATTTAGTTTAATTTACATAAATGGAACCATTCTGCAGTAAAACCTTCTGCGATGAGCTTTATATTTTTGAGAATCATTCAGTTGATACACTCAAATTCAATCCAATTATTTTAACTAGTACACAGTATTCCATAAAATGAATATAGCACATATTATTCATTTTCCGACAAATAATACAGCAATGTTCTTATATCTGCCATGGATATGCACATTCCCTAAGACTGCCCATATACTCAGAAATGGAATAGATAATTTTATGTAGGGTATACTTAAGATAAAACTTTATTAGTTTTGAAAACATTCTCTTAAACTGACCTTCTCTTTTTAACTGACTCTTCAGATTAACATTCTTAGACAGTGGCTAATATTCTATTATTATTTTTGATTTCGGCAATTGAACTGTATACTTATCAAAGTATTTTGTTGATGTCAGTATGATAGTTTAAATATTGGTCACTGATAAAATCCAAGAGAACTGAATTATCTATGGTTAAGCTGAATACACTAAAAAGCAAAAACATCATTTCCAAATTAGATACACACAATTGTGAATACCTACATGGATACATCTAAAACCATAGGATTTTGCATCCCCCCACTGCTTCAGAAATATCTTTAGGTTTTTACTGTATTCTAATAAACTGAAACCTGAAATTGCAGCTGATGAATAAACATACTCAAGACACATTTGACTCCTACAATTACAAGAGATACAAGGTACAATATAAAAGATAATAAATGTTTTCTATATATATAAAGTCTTAAAATGTTAGTAGTTGTTTTCCCTTTCTTAAAGAGTATGTACCTTTTTTTTGTACCCGCTCTCTATCGGGATATGACTGTACATTTAGAGGTTAAGTTTCTACTCAATCTAGATATCAGCGCTAATAACTTAGAACAATATGCTTCTTTCGCTAAGTGTCTATGTACATCTCTCTTCCTACACACTGAGATAACATTCTGCCCTTCTCTCTTTTTTTCTCAATCCTTTACATATTCAGAAAAACTTCTCTAACAAGTAACTAGAAATGTCCTGTCAAGCTATAGTCTTGCTCCACTTTATCACTCTCTTCCACAGCCACTAAAAAACAAGGGAAATCATGATTTTATACTAGAGTTTAAAGTTTTCAGTAGTAATTTCCTTATCATATAAAGCATCAAGTAGACAGCCTATAATTTAAATATTTATTTTACACTTCTTTAAAAACAAAAATCATAAGCAAATAAATAAGAGACCCTACCCTTTTCACATTTGTCTTCTGATGTATTGGTCAAAAGCGGTGCTGTGAGGACATGCATACAATGATTGTAGAAGAAATTTAGAAATTCACTTTTTTCAGTTTTCTGAAACATAGAGAATTGAAAAGAAAACTTTGTTAACTTTCTAATGAATAAAACATCCTTAAGAATTAGCAGTGCAGATCACTTATAAAGAAATACTTTAAGATACTGTGAAAAACCAAAAAATGAGTTATATTCATTTAATCTTATTTCTGCATAACTTAAAATGAAGTCAAATTCATGCTATATGTTAAATAAAAATAAACGCAAGATAAATATCACATAGCATCATAACATTTTTTCCAAGGGAAATTATTCAAAATAAAGAAAACACCTTTTCAAAAGGTGTTTGTGGCTGGGCATGGTAGTTTATGCTTGTAATCCTAGCACTCTGGGAGTGTGAAGTGGGAGGCTTGCTTAAGGAAAGGAGTTATTTTTATTTTTATTTTTAATTTCAGCTTGCTTGTTCATTCTTCTTTGTTTGAAGTATCTTTTTTTTTTTGGTTCATTTTCTTCTTTCTCTGGAGATGCTCTTTCTCACTGCCTCCCCAGTAGCTGGGATTACAGACGCCCACCACAATGTCCGGCTGTTTTTGATGTTGGTAGAGATGGGGTCTTACTCTGGCTCACTGCTGCTCATACTGGTCTCGAATCTCTGAGCTCAGGCAATCCACTTGCCTCAGCCTCCCACAGCGCTGGGACTACAGGCGTGAACCATCACGCCTGGCCAAGGAAAGGAGTTTTGAGACCAGCCTGACCAAGAGAGAAACTTCCATCTCTACAAAAATTGGAGAAATTAGCCCCATATGGTGGTATAGTCCCAGGTACTGGGAAGGCAGGAGTTTAAGAGTAAGACTATTTAAAGTAAAAAAAAAAAAAAGAGTAGTCTAAACTGCAATGAAGAGCCAATCAATCTATTGTATAACATGGTGACTACAGTTAAAAACAATGTACTGTATACTTGAAAATGGCTAACAGAGTAGATCTACCACAGATAAATGAGATAAACAGGCAAAAAACTAAATAACATGTACATCAGAACAGCATGCACCATAATCACCACTTTTTTTTTTTTTTGAGACAGAGTCTCATTTTTTCTGCCCTCCGCAAAGTGCCATGACATCATAGCTCACATAACATCAAACTCTTGGGCTCAAGTGATTCTCTTGTCTCAGCCTCCCGAGTACCTGGGACTACAAGTGCCCAAAACAACACCTGGCTATTTTTAGAGAAGGGGTCTAGCTCTGACTCAGGCTGGTCTCGAACCTGTGAGCTCAGGCAATCCAACCGCCCTGGCCTCCCAGAGTGCTAGAATTATAGGCATAAGCCACTGTGCCCGGCCCATAATCACCGCTGTTGATTAATTTCTCTCTGCTTACTATATTGATTTTTTTCCCCCAAGAATGTACCAAAAAAGAACTTTATATAAAATTTTCTCATCTTTAAAAATAACAACATTCAAATGTAAAAGAATATTTGAATCAGTTTTTGAATAATTACAAACATTTTTTAAAAGAATTAATCAATGGGCAGTGCCTGGAGCTCAGTGGGTAAGGCGCTGGCCACATATACCAAGGCTGGGGGGTTTAAACCCAGCCCAGGCCAGCTAAAACAACACCAAAAAATAGCTGGGCACTGTGGCTGGTGTCAGTAGTCCCAGCTACTTGGGAGGCTGAGGCAAAAGAATTGCTTCAGCCCAAGAGTTCGAGGTTGCTGTCAGCTGTGATGCCAGGGCACTTTACCCAGGGTGACAGCTTAAGACTCTTCCTCAAAAAAAAAAAAAAAAATCAATCCATTTGATAGTAGCTTAACTGCTTAAAATTCAGAATGCCAGATTCTAGCATCGTTTGGAATTTTAAAAATCACTGAATCCATTTATCAAGCCGCTAGATAGATACAATTTACATCTATTTTTTATTTATTTTTATTTTTATTTGAGACAGAGCCTCAAGCCATTGCCCCTGGGTAGAGTGCCCTGGTGTCACAGCTCATAGCAACCTCCAACTCCTGAGGCGATTCTCTTGCTTCAGCCTCCCAAGTAGCTGGGCCTACAGGGTCCTGCTAGAACGCCCGGCCATTTTTTTTTTGGTTGTAGTTGTCATTGCTGTTTGGCAGGCCCGAGCTGGATTCAAACCTGCCAGCTCTGGTGTATGTGGTGGTGCCTTAGTTGCTTGAGCTACAGGTGCCAAGCCTACATCTATTTTTTAAATTTGGCAAGTTTAAATTTGGTAAATTTTTAAAATTGGTAAGACATTGGAAAATAATGTCTTTTGATTTTTTGCTACTATTTTTTGTACAATTGGGCCTATAAACTAGTAATGACTTAAAAACAATGAACATATTATATAAGGAAGAAATATTCCTATTCCTCTATGATATAACAGCTATTAATATTCTAGAGTACTTAATCTTTGAGTATTAAGGATTTATGGAATTACTCATTAAATATTTTTTATGACAATATGCAGTTGAGCTCATTATTAGTAATTTTTCTCTTTTTAAAAGTGATAAAACTAAATAAAAAAATTTACCATCTCAAAAGTTAACTTTTTTTTTTAATTGCAGTTTTGGCGGAGGCTGGGTTTGAACCCGCCACCTCTGGTATATGGGGCCAGCGCCCTACTCCTTTGAGCCACCACCCTGAAAAGGTGCCGCCTGAAAAGTTAACATTTTTTAAGTGTACAGTTCAGTAGTATTAAGTATATTCACACTGATGTGTCTTATTTATTTATTTATTTATTTAGAGACAGAGTATCAAGCTGTCACACTGGGTAGAGTGCCGTGGCATTACAGCTCACAGCAACCTCAAACTCTTGGGCTGAAGTGATTCTCTTGCCTCAGCCTCTCAAGTAGCTGGGACTACAGGTGCCCGCTACAATGCCTGGCTACTTTTTTTGTTGCAGTTGTCATTATTGTTTTAGCTGGCCCAGGCCAGGTTTGAACCTGCCAGCCTCTGTGTAAGTGGCCGGTGCCTCACCCACTGAGCTACAGGCTCAGCCCAGTGTGTCTTAATTTTTAATAAATTAACACATACAGGCCAAGGACTATCAATGGAATACCTAACAATTTACTAAGATTTTATTTTTATTTTTTTTGAGATAGAGTCTCACTTTGCAGCCCTAGGTAGAATGCTGGGGCATCATAGCTCACAGCAACTTCAAACTCTTGGGCTCAAGTGAGCCTCTTGTCTAAGTTTCCCTGTAGCTGGGACAATAGGAGCCTGCCACAATTACCTGAGTACATTTAGAGCTGGGGTCTCACTACTGCTCAGGCTGGTCTTAAAACTCCTGAGTTCAAGCAATCCACCCACCTCAGACTCCCCGAGTGCTAGGATTACAGGTGTGAGCCACCATGCCCGGCCCTAAATTTACTAAGATTTTAATAGATTAAAATTTTGGAAATGAATTGCTACAAGAGTACCACTGCTACTCGAATACTAAGTGTACAAGTAAGTATTTGTTGTCTCTCAAAATTTTATTATAAAAGTAGGTTAAACTGACTAGATCAAAACATTTTTATCTCAGGGTTTCTTACATTAGTTGTAGCCAGCATGTTCTCTGGATCAATAAGAGTACGAAGAAGTCCCATTAATTGAACAGCACCTCCTAGCTCAGGATCGGTATCACAGATCATTTGTTCAATTACTACATTAATAAGAAGGATATCCTGGAAAAAGAACAACAACAAAAAAAACCCATTTTTCCTTTAGACCTTATTTGGATATAAGATACATATACCATTTGAAGGAACAAAATCAGAAAAGCATTTGAAAGAACAAAATCAGAATCACTCAGAAAACAAAGAATGGGAAGACCTTAAACTTTTTCCCCCCCAAATGTTTCAAAGTTTTATAAACAAAGTAGGGTGAAAAAATCCCACTCAAAGGAAAAAAAAGAAGGGGAAAGAACATGCCCCAAGTTATACCAGTGATTTTTGTTCACTGGAGGTTCTAACAGACTCTTATGTAGGTTTCAGCCTCAGTAATGAATTTAAAGGTTGATAAAATAAGCAAGATCACATACCATATGACCCTAAAATATAGATTATCTCAGCCTCTAACTAGAAAATCCTACCTAGGAAAAAAAAACACAAAAAATAATCCAGTATGTAACTCTCTATAGAAGGTGAGATAAGTGAACATTATGTTATAAAATGATTTAATGTCAAATAGGTTTGTTGTCAAATTAGCAACATGCTCTTGGGTCTTAATATAAAGGGCTATACCCTGACCAGGTGGCTCACACCTGTAGGGAGGTTGAGGCAGGAAGATCACCTGAGCCCAAGAGTTTGAGTCTGTAGTGAGATATGATATGCTACTTTGCCACTGTCCTCTAGGCCTAGCAAGAGAACAAGAGATCACTCTGGGAGGATGAGGCTGGAGGACCAGCTGAGCTCAGGAGTTTGAGACCAGTCTGAGCAGGAATGAGACCTGGTCTCTACTAAAAATAGAAAAACTAGGTTGGTATTGTGGTGGAAGGCAACTTGGGAGGCTGAGGGGGGAAGGTTCCCTGAATCCAGGAGTTTGAGGGTGCTGTGAGCTAGGCTGATGCCACTGCATTGTAGCCTGGGCAACAGAATAAGACTCTGTCTCAAAAAAACAAACAAACAAAAACCAAAACCAAAAAACAAAAAACCCTGAAAGCGACTGCTTAGTACCTGACCTGCAAAACTCCTAATGGCTTTAAATTACATTTGATTAACACACATCATTTTTTAAAAAACCAATACTTAAGAATCTGATTCAGTTTTACTCTTTCCCAATACTGGTTTAAGTATCTATTTTTTATTTATAATAAGCAAAATCAATTGCCACATATTCTAAGTTGACCAAAGTCACAACAGTTCTGAAATCTATTATTTTATTCCCCAAAAGATTAAGATTATGTCTTTTCTTTTAATAGTTCATAAATACTGGTAGTGTTATAGGAAATTTACATAGAACCATGCATAATTACTTACATCATCACTCTGCTGAGCTTCTTGCATTACAAATTCTCGGACCATAGATGGACTAAACTCTACTAAATAGGAAAATATATCTGTAGCAGCTGATCTGACTTGCAAATCATCCATGCCCTGATAAAAGAAAAACTAGGTTATTTACAGACTATTCATGAAAGTTATTGCATTTTTCTTCTTTTCTAAATATGTGCACTACCTTTCAACTTTTGGATTAAGATGATGTACTGTAATCAATATACATATTTCCTTTCAGGAAGTACGTAAGATTTAAACTATTTTCACAATAAATAATACCAAGACTTTCCATACATACATAAAACCTCTCTGACCATTTCATGCTTTCTTTTTCTGTATTAAAACTTTTAGGCAGCTCAATGATTAGTTTCTGCTGGGTTTTATCACCACAAAAAAATATTCAGAGAATCTATATGTATCAATCAGCACAAGTTTATAAAACAATGCTTAAAAAATGCTGTAAAAATATCTGGGGAGATTTAATATATGCAAAAATTTGAATATCTCCCAGCTAAGGCCTCAATCTTTTCAGGATCTCTTTTGTCCTGGATTTGCCAGGGTTATTCCTGATAACATTCTATCTTCCATTACTCACCCAACAGAAGATCCTTCTGACAACTCTTTTTGGACATTTTTACCCTTTTCCCCTACAACTTAGTTTTCTAAGATAGTGATCCTGAATGCTTTTTATCCTCCAACACATGAAGGACACGTGATTTGTAACTTAGAAAATCTTCAGGTGATTCTAATACCATTTCCTGACCCAGTAGTTCTGAAAGTGTAGTCCAGGGAATTCTAGGGAGGAGGTCCAATATCCTTTGCAGGAAGTATACAAGATTTAAACTATTTTCATAATAATAAATAACACTAAGACTGGTCTTTTTCACTCTCAATCACAAGGACAGTGGTGTTTTCCAGAGGCTATATGAAATGTGATATCACAACAAATTAAATGTAGATACTGCTATGTAAATCTAGCCACCTTCTATCAGACTAAAGGGATTAGGGAAAAAAATGTGTAATATTGTATCATTCTTTCCATCAAATTTGTTTTATGTTTTGGAAAAATTATTTTTTCATAAGTTTTTAATGTTAACATAGTGGACTGTCACTTTAATATAAAATTTTTGTTTTAATTTTTCACATAGTAAATATCAATGGATAAAATTCATATAAACAAAAGTCTCAGAATTATGCCTTAATCCCATTTTGCAGCATGAGACCCCTTGTTTCCATTATTCCATTCACTAACCTTGGAAAGGAAAGGTATTTTACTAATTTCTATGACACACACTAATTACTGTTACAGAAAAGATAGTTGTGCAAAAACGCGGAGTCTTTATTCACTTTAAGCCATATTCTATGCAAGTGCTTACACAGTGATGTTACAAATTAAATTAGTAAAAATATGAAAACTGAAGACATTCTTGCATTCATTCGGTACCAAATACATTAAACTAAATAATAGAATTCAATATGCATTCCTATAATGAATACTTCCCCATGCACAATATAAATCTGTTACAAATTGACAATTTCAAAAACACGAAAAGAAACTATATAATTACCATTACAATTTCAAGAGCAGGAAGTATTCCCAATTTTGCCAAAGTTTTGAAAAATGCATCCCTGTTTTGAGGTTGTAATGTCTGCGAAAATGCGCAAAATTCCTTGAAAAAATTAACCTGCAATGTTAGAAATCATAGTGAGAAATTGCTAAAAATAAAAATAAACTTGGGGCACACTATAATGTGACGTATCACAATATGGAATTCACCCTTTGAAGGCCTTCATCTTTTCTGAGTAAAACTGGCTTCTCAAAACCTACATTAAAAAACACAATAAAAACTAGCAACACATTAAAAGTAAATCTTGCATTATTTCTCAAACACTGACCAATTAAATCTCTAAAGACATTCAGTGCATAAATGCCATGTTAAGGAATTTGTTTTGAATTAAAAACACATTTTCATGGAAACCGTTCTAATAAATTGGCTGGGTTCACAGAGAGCCTCAAAAATAAAATAAAGAGTTTTAAGAACTGAAAAGGATGTCAGATTCCCTAAAAGAAAACACTAATTTTTCAAGTGAGAAAATGAAGTAGGCTAGTAATAAATACATTAAAGATGACTTGGATGTTTGATCGTTTTAAGCCAGCAAACTTTCATTATTTTGTAAAACTCTAAATAACTAATTATAATGTCTGAAAAAATGAGAAACATCAGTAAATAGCAATCATTATTCTCTTCCCCAAAACATGGTTTATATCCCCCCAAAAGGTGCTTACAAACTGGAAAACAAAAAACACTTCCAAAGAACCAAAGTATTTATCATTCATTTACTCAAGAAGCATTCTTTTCACCTTTTAGTTAAAAAGAAAAGCATCTCTATAATTTAATATCTATAACCATAAAAATTTATAAGTTTGTATTCCTGTCCTAATATAAACCAATTATCTGATTTGTGATTTATAAGGCATATAAATTTCCTCATGTTGGTGATGAGAAGATCTATCAGAATATCTTAAGAGTGTTATAAAATATACAAAACAAAAATTTTAGAAATTCCGAATAATCATTTTAATTCAACTTAAATAATCTTTCAATCATACTAACTATAAAAAATTATCTCTTAAGTTAACAAATTCAAGATTAAAAACCGTCCACACCAAAAGAGTAAGTGGTCTCTGAGGGTTTGAATTTCATGAGTAACTTACCAATTCACGTCGTTTATCATCATCTGTAGCCTCATCTGTTAATTGTGCAAAAACTTCAGACAAAAATTTCTCATCTTCCTGCATGAAAGGAATTACTATGAAATACTGATAAAAATATAGTTACACTCATTTATGTGATTTATACAAATTATAATAAAAGTAGCTGAAAACTCAATAGCATTTTCATATTGAAAATAAAAGTCTCAGGGTATATTTGTGTTACAATTTCCCAAAACTTGTTGCTAGGCAGGATGGCTCACGCTGTAATCCTAGCACTCTAGGAGGCAAAGGTGAGTGGATTGCTTAAGCTCAGGAGTTAGAGACCAGCCTCAGCAAGAGTGAGACCTCATCTATACTAAAAATAGAAAAAACAGCTGGGTATTGTGGCAGGCGCCTGTAGTTCCAGCTACCTGGGAGGCTGAGGCAAGAGATCACTTGAGCCCGAGAGTTTGAGGTTGCAGTGAGCCATGCCACGGAACTCTACCCAGGGTGACAGAGTGAGATTCCATCTCAAAAACAAAAACAAAAAACCAATCGAACAATGTTCCAAAACTTGATGATACCATTCAATTCTAGTTATATACACACTAGAACCTAATTAACAAGAAATCTCAAAAAAAGAAAAACTCTTTGGAAAACAAAAATGTATGTTCTACAAGTATTACATGAAAATTCATTTACTTTGATAGTCTCTTTAGACTCCTTTGAAGGTCCTTTTACTCTTAATTTAAACATCATTGTCAATCCATAGCAGATAGAAAAATAAGAACGCTACAACACAACACAGAGAAGCAGGAAAGAAGGCTGAATTCTGGTAGCAGAAAAAATAAAGCCCTTTAAAACTCAAGAACTCATAAAATACAATAATCTACAGCCAAAGTCCTCCATGGTCTTACGGTTCCCAAGGATATAACTAGATTAAAAATTCTACAATAACTGCTTTTTATGTTGCTGACTCTGAGGCATTAAAAGACAGATCAAATTTTAATTTCCCTAGGCACTGTTTATAAGAACAAACAGTATCCATTTCTATTTTTTAAATATAAACTTATGTGTTAAAATCTAGAAGGAATATATTGCAAAATGTTAACTGTGGTTATCTCTTGATGATAGAAGTAATTTTCTTTTTTGGTTATCTATATTTTCTAATTTTCTACAATAAGCATGGAGTATTAAATTGCAAAGAAAATAGTGACAAATATTGAAATTCTCTTTAAAGATGATTTCCATTAAAATTTTCGAAAAGAAAATGGTCAGAAAAAAAAATGATCAAAAATTGTTGGTGTGTTTAGGCTCCAGTTATCTTCAAAATTCATTTTTATGAAATACAATTTCCATTAATTCCTTTTTCCTTTTAAGAGACAGTCTTACTCTCTTGCCGGCTGGAGTGCAATGGCACAATCAAAGCTCACTGCAGCCTGGGCTCAAACGATCTTCCTGCTTCAGCCTCCTGGGTAGCTGGGACTACAGGTGCATGCTACCATGCCCAGCTGATTTTAAATTTTTATAGAGACATGGTCTTGCTTTGTTGCCTTTGGTCTTGAACTTCTGGTCTCGGCAATCCTGCCTTGGTCTCCCAAAGGGCTAGAATTACAGGTGAGAGAGAGCCATTGTGCCCAATTTCTGTTAATTTTAATCAAAGTAGCCTATTCTAAAAAGTCTATAGTGGTAATACCTGTATGGTTTATGACATAATGAAATTGCAACAAACTGTAACATGTAAAGGATATACCTTAAAAACCTGCCCTTTGCTTATTGTACATTGAGTGCTATCAATCACGTAAGTCCCTTCTGAAATAAGGTAGAGCATGCATGAAAAAAATGAATGAAAACCACTAGGTACAATCATAAAGCATATAACATGCTCTCTCGCTAACCCTTAATTGGTGCTACTGAAAGAACAGTAGGAGATAAACCATTTCAATAGTCTGACTCAGAATGATGTTTCTTTTCTTATTTTGTTGACTCCTTTTGGACCTTATACACTATAGCTCAAATCATCCAACCATCCATCCATCAACCTTTTAAAGGAGTTCTTATGCATATGTAACCTTTTACTGACCCCTCAAATCACTTTTTTCCAAATATTTTTAGTCTCAATATTTTAGTTTGAGTGAATAAATACATATATACCTCCATTCACACCTTCTGTAAATTTTTATCTTTCTGCATCTCTCCCAGATTAAATCTGCTTCCTTTCCTGTCAGAAAATTTTTAACTTTTTCAGAATATTTTCATAGGAAAAAAGTTCCAACTCCTTGATAAATGCAATTTCTCATTTAAATTCTTCTTATATGATTCAGCACTTGTGAACTGACAGCTGCAAATGCATAAAATATTATACATCGAGGCAATCTCAAGTATTATCACTTTTTAAGAAAATGCTTTCTGATTCCAGGTATATATTTTTTCCTGATTCCAGCATTACTCTTGATGATATTTGTTCAGCTATTACAATACGTATGTATTAAGGCAGCAAATGATCAATTACTTAAAGCCTATCATACAGTTGGAATGTTTATTCCAAAATTTTTAGTTCTCCAAATAATTAAATTTCTTTAAATCACTTTAGTTTTTCTTTTCCACTTGGTTTTAAGAGGTTTTGTTTTAGTAAATACAAATACATATGTCAAACTGTGTGGCTGCTTTTCTGGATAATATAACAAAATTTTGAGGAGGAAAAATGGGGTTGCTGCTAAAAATTGTAATTTAAACTCCTTCTTTGCAATAATGTAAAAATGGGCAAAACAAAATAAAACTCATTTATCATTTTTAGAGTCCCATTAACACAAAAATTTAGCATTTGATCAGACTTTACAACATTACAGAGATTGCCTCGTCCAGTTTTAAATTTTAGGAGACTGAGATGCAAAGGGTGGACTTAATTTGAGGCTAGACAGAGATAGATTTAGCATCCATGTCCCTCAAATAATAAATGAGGTTTTTGTTACTCTTATCAGATAAAGTACAGAACAGGTTCCTAAGTAATTCAAAATTATGAATCAAACTAATACAAAACATACATAGGTTAGAATGGACCAAATCTAGTAATAAGCACATACGATTTAATATGTTAAATCCTACATGAGTTAAAAAAAAATCTCTAAAAACAAAATGAAAAACCATTATCACTTTGAACAGTTTTTTAAAAGGCATTTGAAGATTTTACATATTTAACTGGTAATTGGGATTAAAAGTTGGAAATTTTCTTCTTTTGGTGCTAAAAACTTAGTATCTGCAAAATATTCTTAAAAAAGAGAACTAAACCACTGGGTTTATTTTAAGCTTAACTCTTATCTATAGAACAATAGAAAAATAGGTAATGTGTTAAAACATCAGCATGTTTTTTTTTTTTGACTCACGCCTATAATCCCAGCACTCAGGGAGGCTGAGGTGGGTGGATTGTCTGAGCTCAGGAGTTCAAGACCAGCCTGAGCTAGAACAAGACCCCCATCTCTAAAAAAAAAAAAAAAAATAGCCAGGTATTGTGGCAGGCGCCTGCAGTCTCAGCTACTTGGAATGCTGAGGCAAGAGGATCGCTTGTGCCCAAGAATCTGAGGTAGCTGTGAGCTATGACAAAGTGAAACTCTGTCTCAAAAAAAAGAAAATCAGCCTTTAATATTCCTTTCTTCCATGATTTCTAGTAAGGGGAAAAGAAAATCAGCCTTTAATATTCCTTTCTTCCATGATTTCTAGTAAGGGGAGAAATGAAAACTTTCTTTTTGGAAAAGGCTCTTATTCTGTAGATGTTTGTGTAGAAATTAAAATTTTACTTTTTTGCTTTTAGAAATTTTATGTGTAAAACATCTTTAAAGTATATTGCTCAATTCTGGACATAAGGGGTTTTTTTCAACTGCCATTAACTAGAAAATTCAGATTGACTAAAATCTTAAGCCCCATCATGCTTTAAGAAAATGTTAATGCATATCAGAGTTTAGTCAGTAATGACACTAAATGTTCTAGTATAATTTTTCAGTTAATTAATCTAATTTAAGCTAGAATTTATGTTAAGTACCTTTTGTACCATACCGCACTTTGGTCCAGCTGGATAAAAGGCTTAGCTTATATTCTCATTCGGTTTATATAACTCGTGTAATAGCAGGTTAAAACTCATTTAAAAAGCCACAGAGGCCAGGTGTAGTGGCTCATGCCTGGAATCCTGGCACTTTAGGAGGCCAAGGATAGAAGCCTAGAAGTTTGAGATGAGCCTGACAAACAGTGAGACTCTGTTTTTACAAAACAATAAAAAATAAAACATAGCCAGGAGTGGTGGTGTGTCCTGGCAGTCCCAGCTACTGAGGCTGAGGGAGAAGGGGCACTGGAGTCCAGGAGTTTGAAGTTGCTGTAAGCTACAATGAAGCCACTGCACTCTAGCCTTGGGAACAGAGTAAGACCCTGTCTCAAAACCAAAACAAACCAACAACAAAAGAAGCCACAGACATGTATACTAGATAGTCAGAAGCATGCCTGGAAACTTCTAATACCTAGCCAAAAAAATTTTGTATGGAAATCTCATAGTTGAGCTTTAGGAAATGAGTGTTTAAAGGCCACTGGCCACAACCTTATTTTTCCTTTCACATATTGTTGAAAACAGAATTCAGCATCAATACTGGCACAAAGTATTAGATGCTAGATAGGCTGTGGCATAGTGGCTCATCCTGTAATTCCAGTGCTAAAGGATTGTCACTTGAGGCAAGGAGTCCAAGACCAGCCTAGGCAATATAATCAAGACCCTGATGCTACAAAAAACTTTTTAAAAATTAGTTGAGCATGGTAGTATGAATCTAGCTTCTCAGGAGACTAAAGTGGGAGAAATCACTTGAGCCCAGGAATTGAAGATTAGTTGGAACTATGATCACACTACTGCACTCCAGCCTGGGAAAGAGAAATTATCTCTTTAAATAACAAATAAAAAATAAACAAACTCCATATTTATTTCATCTTTTTTTTTTTTGAGACAGAGTCTCACTTTGTTGCCCTCAGTAGAGTGCCATGGCGTCACAGCTCACAGTAACCTCAAACTCTCTGGCTCACATGATTCTCTTGCCTTAGCCTCCTAAGTAGTTGGGACTACAGATGCCCGCCACAAAGCTCAGCTATTTTTTTAGAGATGGGGTATCACTCTTGCTCTGGCTAGTCTCAAACTCGTGAGCTCAGTCAATCTACCTGCCTCGGCCTCCCCAAGTGCTGGGATTACAGGCCTGAGTCACCCCACCTGGCCCAAATTCTGTATTTAAAAAATACTGGTAGTTCACAACATCTGCCTATTTCACAAAATGTGTCTCGTGAACCATAAATTAGGTTATTTTTTTTAAAAAACTTATTTTATCCTTAGTATAGTAAGTGGTTAAGTAAAGAAAAACAATTATAAAAAGGGCTCCATGCCTATAGCACAGTGGTTATGGCAACAGCCACATACACCAAAGTTGGTGGGTTCCAACCCAGCCTGGGCCAGCTAACCAAAAATGACAACTGCAACAAAAAATAGCCAGGCATTGTCCCAGCTACTTGGGAGGCTGAGGCAAGAGAATTGTGTGAGCCCAAGAATTTGAGGTTGCTGTGACGCCACACACTCTACCGAGGGTGACATAGTGAGACTGTATCTCAAAAAAAAAAAAAAAAAAAGAAAAAGAAAAGAAAGAAATAATTAAAAAGAAAATTCATTTATTAATTTTTTTGAGATGGGGCCTTTCTGTCCAGGCTGGAATGCAATGTTAAGATCATAGCTCACTGCAGCCTCGGACTCCTGACCTCATGTTGAGTAGCTGTGATCATAGGTATGAGTTATCACACCTGACTGAAGACTTTATTTTTAAAGCTGCATTTGATTTACATAATTATAACTTTAACAAATAAACCTATGACAAAAATATACAAAATACAAAGTGTTACAAAATATTTAGATTAGTTTTCATAATTTATTTTTAAATATAAAAAACTATTAATAGTTATGATTTTACTTTATTATGGATTTTGGAAGCCCTTCTGAAGTCAAAAGCAAACATTTCTAAGCTACATTTGCACTTCTGTCACTGGGTCCTTGACATCTTGACATCAACTACAGAGTGTAACTCTTATTTCCAATTAAGACTACAACTATTTTCCTGTCAGGAAGTGAAACAGCACCCTGAATTGTACAGTATGGTTTTAAAAATAGGACCTGGCCAGGAACAGTGACTCATGCCTATAATCCCAGCCTTCTTTTCCAGTTTTGCAAATCTCCATCATGTTTGGCTTAACAGAAGACAAGCTAGATTCTCCTATGTTTTTCAGCATTTCATCTGTTGTGGTTATCTTCTTTGGGCTGAGGTATATGAAAAGAATATGCTGACATGAAGCTGGAAAAGAGAAAAACCTTAGACTCCTGTGAAATGGCTTCAGGAACCTCCAGGGGTCCACAGACCATACTTTGAGAATCACAACACTAAGTATAAAATAGCTGTTCAATACACTTAGTAACTAATATAGAAATTACAAAAGTAAAGTTATGTAGAAAACTGAGTGTAGTCTTATCACAAGTAATTCAATTTCTTGAACAGCATGCTTATTATAATGTTAGGGTATAAATTATTACCATGACATATATGTTATAAAATTCTTACTTTACAACTCAAAGTGAGAGAATAAAATCATTTTCACATAGTAAATAACCTCTTTATCATTTCCTGAAAGTGATGGAATATTTCTCAATGCTGGTTGCACATATGTATTACTTGGGAAGCTGTAAGTACACATATTCAAAGATACCTAATAACCAGTTTTCAAAATGGATTAAAAAAATACTCATAGGTATCTATAATAGGCAAATCATAGAGACAGCAAATAGAATAGTGGTTACCAAGAGCTGGAGTGGGGGAATAGGGAGTTACTGCTCAATGGGTATAGAGTTTATGTTTGGAGTGAGTTCTGGAAACAGTGGTGATTGTTGTGTGACACTATGAATGTTCTTAGTATCACTGAATAGTATACTTAAAAATGGTTAAAATGGTGAATTATATGCTTTTTATATGTCATCTATTTTTATTTTATTTATATTTTATATATTTTTCTTTTTTTTAAATCCCATCCCATCCCATGTTTTAGAGACAGAGTCTTGCTGTGTTGTCCTGGCTAGAGTGAAATGGTATCGTCAGAGCTCCCTGAAACTTCAAACTTCTGGGCTCAAGTGCTCCTCCTGCCTCAGCCTCCCTAGTAGGTGAAATTACAGGTACAACTCACCATGGCCAGCTAATATGTATGTATTTTTTTTGTAGAGATGGCTCTCCCTCTTGCTTAGGCTGGTCTCAAACTCCCATTCTGAAATTATCCTCCCACTTTGGCCTCCCAGAGTGCTAGGATTACAGGCATGAACCACAATGCCTGGCCTTTCTCAATTTAAAAAATATGAATATTAAACTAAAAGAAACGTGTAGCTCAAGCCTACAATCCTAGCACTTTGGGAGGCTGAGGCAGGAGATAATTTCAGAATGGGAGTTTGAGAGCAGCCTGTGCACAGTGAGACTTCATCTCTACTAAAAACAGAAAAATTAGCTGGGCATGGTGGCATGCACCTGTAGTCCCAGCTACAGGGGAGGCTGAGGCAAGTGGATCGCTTGAGCCTAGGAGTTTGAGGTTGCTGTAAGCTAGGCTGATGCCACAGAACTCTACCCAGGATGACAGAGCAAGACTCTGTCTTAAAAAAAAACTAAACAAACAAATGAAAATACCAGCTGCATTATAAACCACCTAAAACTGTAAAGTTTCATTAAAAATTGATACCCCTTTATAAAAACTACAAGATAAAGTCTGATTTTTTATACTTATAGTACATTTAAACAAAAAACAAAAATTTTCTTTTTAAAAAAGAAAAAAAAGGGCACGAACACCAGTTTAATTAAGAGAACTAAATACTTAAAAACAGAATAGTGAAGAATACTTCAGTTTACTTACCTGCAACATGCTGACTATCTCAACTTTGTTGAAGAAAATAAAAGACGTAAGAGTAGAAAGAAAATTCTCCTCAAAAACAGATGGTGTAGGCAAAATGATATCCTGAATGTACTGCACCCTATAAGTCTGATGTATTTTTTGCCTTAGTTCAGAGTCTGTTATTGGTATAACTTCCTTAAACTTTGCAGTTTTGGTCAAGAATTCTCTGTGTCTTTTTGGCTGAGCCAAAGCAGGGTCATATTCAAGGCATCCCACGACATCCATGATACACTCATCAGAAAACATTACCTCAAAAAGAGTTGCCTTATTTAGGAATAAGATTCCTCTAATAATTTCATACAAATGGTGTAAGCCTTCAGTGTTTTCTAGGTTCTCACAAGCTTGGAACAGCTGCAGTAGTTTTTTAATATAGCCTTCATTTTCTAAGGCCAGAGCCAGCTTTTCCCTACGGATAGGTGAGGAGAGAACTGAGGTAACTAAATCAGCAATCTCTTCAAGTTTATTGAGTTCACACGTGGGCAGATCAATCAGATGACTGGTTTCAGGCATTTCTTCAAATCGTTCTTCTTCTGATTCATCGATGAGGTCCTGAGTGACTTCCACTGATGGGTCCTTACCCTGAACCTAAAAATACCCAAGTATAGCCAGTCACTTTAAAACATAAAATAAAACAAAAAGAAAAAAAGAGAATAACTCAAAATCTTAGAAATCAAATCAGTGACCTTCAGTAAAAATACCTTACAAAGAACCAGTACTAGTAATATAGTCACTGCTAATCAACAGTGACGTACAGTAGGGAAAAATACACAAAGTTTACAGTCAACTATTTGAGCCTAAATGAATCACTACAGGTAATTTCATCTATAAATTTCCCAACTTATAACTTGAGATTAACTCTAATTGCTGACAACCTAAACATTTCAGCTGATATTACATAGATTCATGGTTATTAAGTTACATAATAACAATGAAGAGTTCCTTAATAAACTGACCATCCATAGTAATTTTGAATTTTGTGAAAGGTAACTCTTCTATTTATCCCAGTACCACTATGTATCACTCTTAAACATCATTACATTGGTTTGACAAGGAATCTACTAAGTTCAAACAAAACTAAATCATCCTCATATATTCAGAGTGAAAAAATACAATTTCCTCAAATTACTTTTGAAATTTTCTTTTGGAAAAATATTTGCTTTTACTGTGAACCTAAAACTGCCTGTAAAGTCTCTTAAAGAAAAAAAAGACATTTGGGGCCAGGTGCCGAGGCTCATGCTTATAATCCAGCACTATGAGAAGCTGAGGCAGATAGACTCCCAGAGCTCAGGAAGTTTGAAATGAGCCTGAGCAAGAGCAAGACCCTGTCTCTATTAAAAATAGAAAAACTAGCAGAGCCCTGTGGTGTATGTATGTCTACAGTCTCTGCTACTCGGGAGGCTGAGGCAAGAGGATTGCTTGACAGCTCAAGATAAACACAACTAACAAATTTTCTTCTATAATGAATTACTCTATTCAACAACAAAAATGTTTACAACACTACTCTTTATAAAATTTTTCTAACTCCTCACATTTTTTTTTAAAATTAAAAACTATTTATTTATTTTTTGAGATAGAGTCTCACTTTGTCACTCTCGTTAGAGTGCTGTACTATCATAGCTCAAGCAACCTCAAACTCTTGGGCTTAGGCAATCTTCTTGCCTCAGCTTCCCAAGTAGCTGGGACTACAGGCACCTGCCACAACACCGACCTACTTTTTTAGAGACAGGGTCTCTCACTCTTGCTCAGGCTAGTCTGGAACTTCTGAGCTCAAGCAACGCACTCGCCTCAGCCTTCTAACTCTTTAACATAAAAGTGCAACTACCCTTGCTTTTCTGTATCTCAAAATATCCCAAATATCCTGCGTACAGCAAATTTCAAAAGTTTTCAAGGTCACTAAAGTAATACATGAAGAAGAGCTCTAAGACCTTAGAGAAAATCATAGATGGATACACCTTCTTGTAAACTGAGCTTAGGGAAATTGACACATAATTATAAGGGAAAGGATAAGTAACAAAGTTATAAAAGCGGTTCACATAAAATGCCTTATGAACGCAGAAGAATTTCCTTCTTGTCTTACAAGTATAGTGCTAAATTGTGCAGTAAAGAATTAACTTTGCTGGACTAGCAGCATGGCTTAATTTAACACCCCCTTCCAAAAGTGGGAAAGCTCACCTAAAAATCGGTGAAAAATAGAGAGAAGGAGAAATAGTAATAGAGAGCAAAGAAAAAATAAAGTAGTAATGCTATAAGGGAATTCAGTATTAACATTGGTGCCTCAAGAAAGGCTCAGAGTAAGAGAGGACATTGTCTCTTAGCTCAGTTATACCAGATCTCCGGAATAATGAAGCCATGTATTTGCCAAGACCACCCCTGATCTTGGAACCTGAAAAGTCAAATGGAAACCTGTAAATTTTGAAGAGTGACATTGCTCTGTATGTTTTGTCATACAATATGATGATGAACTGGATGAACTGTTAATGGGTAGGATTTGAGCAATGTGCCAGTATCTAGACTCTCACCTTTCAGGTTACATTGATTACTACACCGTGATGACACTTATATTGTTGACTGAGCTACCTTATGTACCATAAATCTCATAATATTGATCAGTGTACTGGGAGATGCAACGGTGATATAAAGTGACTAGCCTAAGGAAGAACTGGATTTTGTTAACTATTGGCTAATTTTAATTTCTATGCTTAACAGTTCTGTACAATGAAGGGAATGAGTAATCAAATTAGTACAAAAATATAAAAAGTATGTCATGGCTTTATAGGACAGATTAGTCATTTCTTTAGATCTATCTCTACCTCACAGATAGAGGCTCTTCCAAAATAAGGCATATTTATATTAACACTATCTGTCATATAACTTCTATATTAAATGCATATGCTCAGACAAATACCATTTTAATATATGAGTTCTGGTCAAGGGGTGGCTTGGGCAGTAAAAGATTAATCTTGCCTAAAAAAAGATTTGGCCCCTGTCCAACTCTTCCTCAGAAGAAAACTCTGAACACCAGAACATCCTGCCTCATAAATGTGCCATTGTCTTAACAGAAGGTCTTGGGGCCTTGAGGTATCCTTGACCCCTGGAGGTGCTGCAAAATAAGATCAGCCACTCAGGCCATCAGCCATGCTTATATGAGAGATGCACAATGAAAATGCTGGACACAAAGGTTTGAAGTAAGCTTCCTTGGTTGGTAATACTTCATACATGTTGCCATACATCACTGCCAGGAGTAGTAAGTGCTGTCGGAATGATTCTACTGAGAGACAACTGGAGGCTCAAGGCTGGAACTCTCCTAGACCCTGCCCTGGGTGTTTTGTCCCACTGGTGATTTCAACCTGTATCATTTCACTGTAATAAACTACAAACTCCTGAACTCAAACAATCCTCCTGTCTTGGTCTTCCAGAGTGTTAAGACCACAGGTATAAGCCACTGCACCTGGCCACTGTTTTACAGAAAATTTTGCACACAAAAAATTCAATCTTGCGTGGTGCCTGTGGCTCAGTTAGTAGGGCACTGGCCCCATATGCTGAGGGTGGCGGTTTCAAACCCAGCCCCGGCCAAACTGCAACAAAAAAATAGCCGGGCGTTGTGGCGGGCGCCTGTAGTCCCAGCTACTCAAGAGGCTGAGGCAAAAGAATCGTTTAACCCCAGGAGCTGGAGGTTGCTGTGAGCTGTGTGATGCCACAGCACTCTACCAAAGGGCCATAAAGTGAGACTCTGTCTCTATAAAAAACAAACAACAACAAAAAAAAAAATTTGTACCAGAACTTAAAAATGAAAACTGGCTTACAGATTTATCATTTTTAGTGGATTTAACCTCTTATTTAAATGAGTTAAACATGTGTCTTCAAGGTGACAACTAAATAATTAATACAATGTTTCAAACCATAATAGAGTTCCAAATGATACTGAAGTGATGGCAAGCTCAAATTAAGGCTAACAATTTTGTGCATTTCAACACATTGGTTAAACACAGTCCTGTGAACAGCAAAAAAATATGTAGCAAGCTATTTGATACAAAAATTGGAAAACATATTTCAAGATTTCCAGGAAAATAATCAATATTTTGGTGTATTTGCAACTCCATTTTTAATCGACATAAATGTTACCTGCCATTTTTTAAATAGAATGCAGAGAGCTTCAATCTGACATTCAATTGAAAGAAAAATTTGATTATGTCTCTTTACTAGACTTTTTTTTTCTTTTCTTTTTTTTTTTTTTGAGACAGAGTCTTACTATGTCATCCTTGATAGAATGCCGTGGCATCACAGCTCACAGCAACCTCAAACTCTTAAGCAGTTCTCTTGCCTCAGCCCTCCAAGTAGCTGGGACCACAGGTGCCCACCACAATGCCCAGCTATTTTTTGGTTGCAGTTGTCATTGTTGTTTAGCAGGCCCAGGCCGGGCTCAACCCCACCAGCTTCGGTGTTTATGGCCGGCACCCTACTCACTGAGCTACAAATACCAAACCTTTTTTATTTTATTTTATTTTATTTTTTTAGAGATAGGATCTTACTTTGTTGCCCTTGGTAGAGTACCATAGTGTCACAGCTCACAGCAACCTCCAGCTCTTGGGCTCAGGAGATTCTCTTGCCTCAGCCTTCCTATTAGCTGGGACCACAGGCACCCGCCACAACCCATGGTCATTTATTTTATTTATTTATTTATTTTGTTTTTTGAGACAGAATCTCATTATGTTGCCCTCAGTAGAGTGCTGTGGCATCACAGCTCACAGCAACCCCAAACCCCTGGGCTTAAGCAATTCTCTTGCCTCAGCCTCCCAAGTAGTTGGGACCACAGGTGCCCACCACAACGCCTGGTCATTTTTTGTTGCAGTTGTCATTGTTGTTTAGCTGGCCTGGGCCAGGTTTGAACCCACCAGCTTCGGTGTTATGTGGCTGGTGCCATAACCAGTGTGTTACAGACGCTGAGCCTCTTTCCTGGACTTTTATAGGTTCTATCTTTCCAGTGACAAATATCCCTCATTCACAGTCCCACTTTATTCATGTCATTGCCTTTTGGCAGCATCTACATTTGCAAGCAACTCTTTTCAAGAATGAAGCACACTGGCCTGGCAGGATGGCTGATGCCTATAATCCTAGCACTCTGGGAGGCTGAGACGGGTGAATTGCTTGAGCTCAAGAGTTCAAGACCAGCCTGAGCAAGAGCAATACCCCATCTCTACTAAAAATAGAAAAATTAGCCAGGTGTCATGGTGGGCACTTGTAGTCCCAGCTACTCAAGAGGTTGAGGCAAGAGGATCACTTGAGCCCAAGAGTTGGAGGTTGCTGTGAGCAATGATGACTCCACGGCACTCTACCCAGAGTGACGGAGTGAGACTCTGTCTCAAAAAAAAAAAAAAAAGAATGAAGCACATTAAGGGTAGGATTTTTTTTTTTTTTTGAGACAGAGTCTCAAGCTGTCACCCTGGGTAGAGTGCCATTAGGACAGAGCTCACAGCAACCTCCAACTCTTGGGCTCAAGTGCTCCTCTTGCCTCAATTTTTCTATTTTTAGTAGAGACAGGTCTCACTCTTGCTTAGGCTGGTCTTGAACTCATGAGCTCAAGCAATCCACCTGTCTCAGCCTCCCAGAGTGCTAGGATTATTAGCGTGAGTCACCACGCACGGCCAAGAGTAGAATTAGAATGAAAATATCTAATGAGGATCTTGAAAACTCACTGAGAATTACAACTACTTCTATTGAACCAAAAATTGATACATTACTTTCTCAAATATAATGTCAAATATCCCACTAGTTTTTTGTTGTCCATTTTTTCTTTTATAATAAAAATATCAAAAAACCCAAAGATGTTTTATTACTTAGATATGTACATTTTCTACATTAGCGATTGCAAACTTGGGACCTGCTTTATGATTTTAAAAGACTCTCTGAAAGGGGTGGTGCCTGTGGCTCAAAGGAGTAAGGAGCCGGCCCCATATACCGGAGGTAGTGGGTTCAAACCCAGCCCCAGCTAAAAACTGCAAAAAAAAAAAAAAAAAAAAGACTCTGAAAGGGCTGTTGCATAATTAGGATTATTATGTGAGAACGTTTTTGCTTATCTGTGGTGGCAGATATCATGAAAATTATGCATGACCCTGTTTTTTGCTCATCAGCTTTCATTAGTATTTGTGTATTTAATGTGTGGCCAAAGACAACTCTTCTTTCAATGTGGCCCAGAGAAGCCAAAAGGTTGAACACCCCTGTGTTTGACCTTTTGGAAAAGTACAAACAAGATCCTAGAGATCTGAAGCTGGCTGTGGGTCGTGCTGGGGTTAGTACCTGGCGGTAAAGGTCTATATCCTTCATCTTTGGGAACCATCAGAACCCCCAGCCCTTCTGCCTGCTTACCAGCAGGCAAACAGACAGGCAGACCCCCATCCCCCAGCCAGGGCCAGGACAGGAGATGGATAGAGCTGGGCCCACAGCCATTTCTGCTCCGTCTGGCATCCGTCGGCTCTGCCCAGACAGACAGGCCAGCTGGTGTGCCATCGTCTGGCTGCAACTAGGCAGGCCAGAGAGGGAAGCTTAAGAAACCCACTCAAATCAGCAGGGTGGTAGATGAGGCTTGGAGATGATCTATCTCCGTGGTCTTAGCTGAGGCAACAGAAGTTTGCCAAGGACTCAAGTGGCCCCAAAACCCAGGAGATGACTGTTTGGGGGCCATCCTGAGGTGTTTTGCCTTTGTCCCAATAGTTGGTAGAACACAGTGTTCCTCATCCAGGATCTAGGCTAACAGCTTCACTCCTGTGTTCTTACTGAGAGAGGTTGGTGATTTCCTAATTCATGTATGCTTTCGACATGTTCTCTGAGCTCCTACTATGTGCTAGGTACTAGGGGCATAAAATTCTGTCACTCTGAGTTACCATTCTCCAGAGCACCCAGCTCTGGGCAGGGGGTCTAATCATGGATATAGTCCAACATTGAAGAGGTATGAGGCAGTGAGTCTTGTGAATGGTCAGGTAAAGTGCTATGGTCATCAAGAAAAGTTGGGTTGCTTTAGCCGGGGATCAGGGCAGTATCAGAAAGATGTGATGTCTGAATGGGCTTTAAGTGTGGGCAGGCTTAGACAGGAGATGAAGGAGAGGAGGGGCCCAAGGGGAAAGGACATTCCAGGGAGATGAAATGGTGTGAACAAAGGCGTGGGGGTGGGGGACTGACTGAAGAGCTTGTTTGCAGAACAGCAAATCCATTTGGCTGGAGCAGAGGGTTCAGGAAGGGACTGGCAGGAGATGAGTCTGCAAGGTAGCCTGGGGCCGGCCTGGGGAGGGCTTGGAATGTAGAGTGGTGGCGCTGGCCTCGATTCAGTGCATGACGGGCAGCTACAGGAGAGTTCTGAGCAGGAGAGGGATGTGCTGAGGGCCATCCTTTCAGGGAGATTGATCTGGCAGCGAGTCTAGGAAGGGTGGGCCCTGGGGCCAGCCTGCTCTCTCTCCCTCATCCCCACATGCCTGCCAGTGACCCCTAGAATGTCACATTCTGTCCCAGGCCAGTCTCCCCAGGGCTGCCATCTGCTCCTGGATGCAGTGGGAACTGTCACCCTCTGGCTTCTGGCTGGTCTTTGGTCTGGCTCTCCCCAGGAGCTCAGAGGGGCACCTTGCAGGCAGTAATTGGATTTCCAAACGGTGCCTGCACCTTCGTCACAGCCACTCATTCTGACGCAGGCCACACCATGGAAGCAGCTCTGTCTCCTGTCTGCCCCCACATTGACTGAGCCACTGGTTCCTGATCTGAATGTGGCTGCTCCAAGGGCTGGGTGCTGTAAGAGAAGGTCGGGAGGGACTGCCTCATGTCAGGCCTGCTTTGGCCACACAGGAGTGTTGTAAGCTGTGCCCTTGGTGATGGGGCCATCAGTTGCAATGAGTACTGGTAGGGTCCTAGTCCCAACCTAGCCAAGAAGGGGAAAAAAAAAAAAAAAAAAAAAACCAACAAAAAACCCCAGCTTCTACAGGAGAAGTGGCTTCTGCGGCCCGTCTGGCTCTCTAGATAAGCAGACACAGGTCTGCGGGTGGCAGAGAAGTGCATCTTCTATATTCTGACACAGGGTAGGAGAAGGAGGGGCCTCTCCTTTGACTTTTCCTACTTACTCCCCCACCCCAAAGCACTCCCACTTCCCTTCATCCATGAGAAGTGAGTAGGGATGATTTGGAGCTGCTGGTGTGCTCACTCCCCCCCCACACACACACACCATTCAGCTTCCAGAGAACTGACTCTGCCAGACTGTCAGGCCCCATCCTCCAGCCCCAGGAGGTAGAGGCCACAGCTGCTGTGGATCAGTCAGCCAGGACAGAGGGGGTTCTGGCTGAGGGCCTAATGCCTGCTGCTTAGACTCTGCATCCCCAGCCTGGCACTTCTGGCTTCTCAGGACCACAGAACTGTCCTTGAGGGCCCCCTGCCTTGGACATGACTTTGAAGGCCAGCTGGGGGGATTTGAGGAGGTGGATGGAGGAAGAGAGAAGGAGGGCTTGGGGAGCCTAAGATGGGCAAGATGCCAGGCCTTCTGCTGCAGAGCTGCGGGTTCCTGGGGTGAGTGGGTGTGCAGTTGCATGCTGTTCCCAGCAGAGGGCAGCCTGACACCACTTTCTTTGCCACCTCCAAGGCCTTAAAAGAGTTCTTGATTTGCTCAACATACTGTCTCCTGAGGAAGGAGGCCTGGACTGAGCCATGATTGTCTTCATCCTCAAGTCCCTGCATCATGAGATCGATCTGTTAGAGGTGGGCTGGGGTGGCCGCAGGAAACAGAGGAGACTGAACAGGGATCCTTTGCTTGCCATGTGGCCCCACTTCCAAGCCATACTCCCCTGCCTTCCCAGGGATGGTGACCACTATGATGCCCTGAGGGACTGCCTGAAGGCCATCTCCCTAAACCCATGCCACCTGAAGGCACACTTTCGCTTGGCCCGCTGTCTCTTTGAGCTCAAGTATGTGGCTGAGGCCCTGGAATGCCTGGATGACTTCAAAGGGAAGTTCCCGGAGCAGGCCCACAGCAGTGCTTGTGACGCTTTGGGCCGTGACATCACAGCTGCCCTCTTCTCCAAAAATGATGGTGGTAAGTGGACACTGAAGAGAGATTATTGTTTGAGCTGCTGCAAGATATTCTAGAGAAGTCGTGGTTCTGAGATTGGAGAGGCCTAAATTCAGATGAGTCAGCCAGGCAACCTTGGGACAGCCACTTGGTCTCTCTGAGACTCAGTTTCCTCGTCTGAAAGAGGACATGCTAGCCCCTCCCATTGAGAGTTTCTATTAAGGATTAGCAGTAGCATATTTGAAGCACCTGGTGTGGTGCTTGGTGCTCAGAATAGGAGTAAGCTAAGCCCAGTCAGGCCATACGGGCTCCTGCTGGACCTGTTCACTGACAGGGCCTTAGCAGCTCTACCTGGGCTCCTGAGAGAGCGGCAGTAGCTGGTTGTTGCCTTTGTTCTGTTTATACAAGAGACAGCACAGTAGGGCACAGGGCAGTAGAAATGCTCTGGGCATGGAGTAAGGGGGCTGGGATTCCAGTCTCAGCTCTACCGTGTACTACCTATGTACTCTCTCAGCTCTACCTATGTGTATTTGGACAAAGGACAGCCTTTCTTCCTATTGCCTTACCTGCATAAAGAACACACAAACCCAGCTTACCTCAGTAGTGTTGGAGAGTGAACTAGGTCTTTGCAGTGAGGGCTATAAACACGAATAATGAGCCCCCTAGAGACAGGCGTGGACCCTCACCTCTCTCCTTTACGATTTATGAACTTTGTGATTAGTTCACTTGTTTAGTGAACTAATGCCACCTGAAGGCACACTTTATCAGGCAGTGTGCTGGGTCCTGGGAATAAACTTTGAACAGTCTAGTGGGATGTCTGTGTTCATAGAGTTACAGACTGGTGAAGGAACAAGTGTGAAGCAGAAGTAAAGAGTATGATGAGTGCCAGAGGGACCTGAATGGTGTAGGTGTATGGGGTAGAGGGACTTGGTAGTAGCCTAAGGTTCTTCAAAAAGAGACATTTAATATCTGAAGGATGCAGAGGAAGAGTTAATGGAGTGAGTCTGTAGGAGATACAGTTCCACTGGCAGGAGGACCAGCTCACAGGCTCTGAAACAGATGGGGGCAAGGCACTTTGAAGGAACTGAGAAAACCAGTGTGATTTTACCTGTCATTTAACCAACCAGTTGGGATCCATAATAACTTGTCTTTCAGAGGGTAAGGGCTTGATTCTTACTACCTTTAGAGCAATAAAAGTCACCCATTCAGGGCTTTCTTTGCTAGTGCCTCACACCACCCTCTCCTGCCTCTCAGAAGGAGACCTCAAGTCTGTGCATTCTTGAGACTTCTGGGCTTTTGTTCAGGAACCTGAACCAGGACCCTCCTGACATCAAAGTTCTTTTCCTGAACATTTTCAGGAACTGGATCCAAAGATGTATCTTCCCAGCCAGGAGCAGTGGCTCATGCTTGTAATCCTAGCACTCTGGCAGGCCGAGGCAGGTGGATTGCCTGAGCTCATGGGTTCAAGACCAGCCTGTGCAAGAGCGAAACCCCATCTCTAAAAATAGCCGGGCATTGTGGTAGGCGCCTGTAGTCCCAGCTACTTGGGAGACTGAGGCAAGAGGATTGCTTGAGCCCAAGAGTTTGAGGTTGCTGTGAGCTGCGATGCCATTGGCACTGTCCTGGGGTAAGACAGTGAGACTATATCTCAAAAAAAAAAAAAAAAAAAAAAAAAAAATTTTTTATATACCCAACCCCATTTTCCAAATTTACATTTTGTTGGT
>CAUYPK010136308.1:0-10999 GCA_963574355.1 Loris lydekkerianus | reverse complement strand
TTAAGATGTGAAAATTAACCACTGTCAGTCTTTTAATCCCATTCAATATTTTCCAGGATAGGACATTTTAGATACATTTTTTTTTTTTTTTTTTTTGAGACGCAGCCTAAAACTGTCGCCCTGGGTAGAGTGCTGTGGCATCATAGCTCACAGCAACCTCCAACTCCTGGGCTCAAGCGATTCTCCTGCCTCCGCCTCCCAAGTAGTTGGGACTACAGGCGCCCACCACAATGCCCGGCTATTTTTTGGTTGCAGCCATCATTCTTGTTTGGCAGGCCCAGCCTGGATTTGAACCTGCTAGCTCAGATGTATGTGGCTGGCGCCTTAGCTGCTTGAGCCGCAGGCGTCGAGCCATATAGATAGACTTTTTATCTATCATTATCTTCAAAATGGATTTGAAGAGCTAGACGGTTTTAGTGTCATCAGTAATTTCATAGAATCTTATTTATCACAGTATTTCTTTAATATCCCATTTTCCATATTCTGTTATAAAAGTCAATTCACTTAATAAGTTTTGCTACTATTTAAAAATTTGGTTCTTTTGTAAATCCCTATATTATGTATTTAAATATTAGGTTGCATAGTATCTTTAAAATGTATGGTACACAGATCAAGAAGACAGTAATATCCCTGGAAATTTATTTCTGACATTTCCGATACTCAAGAAAACATTCATACAGAAAAAAAAAAAAAAATCTACAATTCTACAGCAGCTCTACAAAATGCAAATGACAATCAAATGTCAGGCAGAATCAAGGATATTGTTAAACCAATTAAATCATTATTCTGAACATATTTTAAAAATATGGATGATGCTTTTTTCTTATGCCCCATTTAAAAAAAAAAAAAAGATTAATTCACAAAGATAACTTTATTTACTGGTAAACTCCAAATTGTGTCAATTGTCAATACTTACATTGCCCAAGAAACAGGGAGTCATATCCTCAACCCTGATCTTGTTCTCCCCTCCTTGACCCATGAGAGCTATCATACTCTGCAGATACCTAAATCCGTGAAAATGTTGAAGAAAATTCCTCATTTCTGGATTTCAGGAAAGTTATAAGCCTTAAATCATCTTCATCATTGGAAGTAACAGAAACAGAAAATGATTTGCAGTAGAATTAGTTTAGTGAATTATGTAATATCTCATATGTGACAGACAGCAACTAACATCATATCTAATCCTTTAATCTCTTCTAGAATTTTGGCACCTGCATTTCCCTTGTGAGATGTTTGAAGCACACCTTTTGAGAGAGACAGAGGTGCGAGGTAGAAGGTAGAATGGAAGAGCTCTTACCCTTCTATTGCAACAGCAGATGGAGCCCTGGGGCGAGCTGGGAAGTGAGGGGTGAAGCAGTCCATCGCCGTGATCCTGTGGGTCTGCTTTCCACTTCAAATTTTGATATTTTGAATTTTGATATGGTAGAATTCTGAGATTCTCATGCTTCCTGATTTTTATTAAGGTCAAGCCTGATAAGGGATGTTCCACCCTGAATTGTTTACTGTGATTTATTGTACAAGAAAAAAAATTGTTGTAAAATTAATTACAAATTTGTAAAATTAATTACTCACTTGTTAGTTTACCTTATTCAAAAATAAAAACCTGCTACATGCTTAAGATATAAACTGTCCTAATGTTGTGTACACAAGCAAAACATAATTTATAAATAAGGTGTGTCTTTAAAAAAATATATGTATACCATGGAACACCATGCAGCATTAAAAAATGGAGACTTTACCTCTTTTATGTTTATATGGATGGAGCTGGAATATATTCTTCTTAGTAAAGAAGGAATGGAAAAAACATATTCAATGCACTCAGTACTACTGTGAAACCAATTTATAATCACTCACACTTGCATATGAAGAATGAAACACAACTATAGCCCAGGATGAAGGGGGGAAGGGGAGGGAGGGGGGAAAAGGGAGAGAGGGGAAGAGAGTGGGGGTGGGTCAATAGAGGGAGGGTTACTAGGGGGACCCACCTATGGAGCATATTGCAAGTACAAGTTGGATCTATCAGGTATAGAACACAAATGTCTTAACACTGTAATTGGGTAAATGAGATGAAGGCTATGTTGATTAGTAGGCTGTAAGCACTCCAATGTGTACAAATAATCAACACATCGAATCCCATAATGGCATAAATGTATTTATGATCTATGTACAAATGACTTAATACCAAAAAAAAAAAAAAAAAACAAAAAACTAACTAAATAAATAAATAAATGTTATCACCAAGAAGAAATGATGAAAAAAAAATAGTATCCTCATATATTATGGGTCTAAATTCATTGATTAAAAATGAAGTGATATTGGATTGGCATCTACAGCTCAGTAGCTATAGGGCCAGCCACATACACTGGAGATGGAGGGTTCGAATCCAGCCTGGGCCTGCCAAACAACAATGACAACTGCACTAAAAAATAGCCTGGCGTTGTGGTGGGCACCTGTAGTCCCAGCTACTTGGGAGGCTGAAGCAAGAGAATCACTTAAGTCCAAGAGTTTGAGGTTGCTGTAAGCTGTGACACCATGGGACTCTACCAAGGATGACATAATAAGACTCTGTCTTAAAAAAAAAAAAAAAAAAAAAAAAAAAAGAAGTAACCTTGAACCAATAATATGTAAGATGTGTTTATAATACCCAGGATCATAAGCCGTGGAGGAGCTCAGAACCACACACTGGACTCAGTGTATTTCCTGAGGATATACTGAGAATTTTCACAGACAAGAGTGGACACATCGGAATAAAAGGAATTCTCCTTTAACAGATCAGATTGAGGATATCCGTGAACAGAGACTATGATACAGTGTAGATACACTACATCATAAAATACAATACATGTAGAATTTATAGAATATTTATAAAATGGTCAGTGCAGTAAGATCATAAAAAACAATCTTGACCAGAAAAAAATATTTCATAGTAATATTGTGTATCTGTTGGGTAACTGGAGTTTATTTTTCACTCTTTCTAATATTCTATGCTATCCAAAAATGAATGTTTATTTCTATTTAAATTTAAATTATTATAAGTGTGTGTATATACGATACCTATTTTGTGTTTGATTGCCTAACATTTACACAATTAGTTATAATTAAAGTCTGAATATGATGCGTTTTGGAGACCCAGTGAACATAGTGTAGGTCACATCTGAAAATGTGTTTTTGTCAGTCTTTGATGGAAGAGGGAGAAGATTTGAAGTTTCTGAGTTCTGCCACATGATACAAGGTTAGGACTATATGAAGAAAAATTGTATAGGCTGAGTGTTCCTAGAATTTAAAATATCTGTGGTCCTATGAATGATGAGCATTGAATTTCTTTAATGTTGATAATGCAGTATCACAAAGCAAGAGAAAATCATCTTGTCTTTAGCAGAAACAAAATATTAAACTTATTATACACGAAATGCTGATTTCCTAAAGTTCTAAGTTTGCAAGCTGCTACCTCTGACAATTCACTCTGGCCCTTTTTGTGTTATTATTATTATGGTTATTGTGACAGTACATCTTCCTTCTTTTGTACATTTTGGCTTGTGATTATCCTTCAACTTTTTAGATAAACTTTTCTGAAACCAGGGATAAGGCAAAAATTCATGTTATTTTTTAATATAAGCTTTTTCCTGAAATAATGTAGTGCAGACAGCTCAAAATATCAAATATCAAACTATCAATATCAAAATATCAATGGGACAGGTTTGGCTCATGAACACACAGTTTTCAGATGGTTTGAGAATTCCTGTTCTGCTGACTTTAATCTTGAATATGAGCCATGTGGGTGACCTGAAACCAAAGTGGAGAGCCGTAGTAGAAATGACTCCATCTCAACCTACTCATGAAACAGCAGTGAGGTTCAATGTTGCCATTCCAACAATATTGGACCATAAGAAAGAAATTAGCAAGGTAAAGAATCTGGATAGATGGGCTCTGCAGCATGAATTAAACAAGTTTCAGAAGAGATGGTCTCAAATCTTTCCTGTCTGTGCTGTCGTAACATAGGGGTGAACCATGTCTGCAGTGTATTGTTACACCATTTACTTTGGCGGAATAGTACTCCACAGTATGTGTGTGTGTATATATCCATAGTATGTGTGTTTGTGTATGTGTGTGTATGTGTGTATGTGTGTGTGGAAGAAATTCTTGGGCGGCACCTGTGGCTCAAAGGAGTAGGGTGCCGGCCCCATATGCTGGAGGTGGCGGGTTCAAACCCAGCCCTGGCCAAAAAATTGTGTAAAAAAAAAAAGGAATTCCTGTTTATGTCCATCCCCATTTACCCTTTGTATCTTCTCTACAGAGTTCAACACTAACCAGCTGAACCAGGTCCAGATGTGTGGCTGGAACAGGTGCCTCTCACACCGAGGTGTGGTTCACAGCAGCTCTTTCAGGAACGAAGCCAGCATTTCTTCACTCTTCAGTTATGCCCTCCTGGGAACACAATACAAACATTATAAAGGAAAACAGCAGTGAAGCAGTTGTAAGGGGTACAAATGGCAAGAGCCTGGCTCCTTATCCTGGAACCAGGACACAGCCACACCAATAAAACAGCTAACTGGTTTTGAGCAAGTTAGACGATTAGATTAGAGAGCAGGCATTGGGCTGCTCTCATTGGAAGAGATCTGCAGTACAGATTAAAAGGTGTTAACATTGCCCCACTTTACCGTATGTGCTCCCTTTTTAAAGTTAATTCTAACCTAAACCCTTTGCCCACTCCCCTATACATTATTCCCCATAAGATTTACGCAAGACCACCCAACATCATGTGTGGGGACATAGTTTCCTTGACAACTGAATAACCATGGTAAATCAGCTAAAGCTATATTGTAAATGTTGAAACACAATAAAAGGCCTGGCGTTTACTCTGGTGAGAGTGCTTCCCTCTCTGAGCCTCATCCGCGTTGCCCCAGCAATAGCTGAGTGTGAGAATCTGTCTGGGTCCCACCCATCTCCTCCAAGGATGTCGGCCGGGGCAAAGAGAAAATGCCTTTGTCTTTTTTTTTTTTTTTAATTGATTTGGAAATAAAGGACGCTACATATTGAATTCTTCAAATCTCAACTCTTTCAACCTTTGCTCCCATTGAAAATATTTTTATTATTTTTTACTATCAGTACAATAGCTTAAACTACATACATGAAGAATGCCCAGGGGGACCGGGTGAGTTTTGGAAAGAGACATATGAAGAAATATGAAGAAAGTGGACAAGCAATTGGTCCCGTACAACATGTGGTAGTAAATCAGAAATGCCATCCTGAGCCATCAACTTCAAACTTTGTTTTTGACTACAGGTGATCCATGGACTGTCAACGTCCCTGCACAGTGGGCAGTGGGGGCGGGGGAGGGGGATTGTGATGGTGAAGGGCATTCTCAAAATCCGGGAAATAATGTTTGGTGTAGGCCACCATGCCTGCATTAAGGGATAAGAAAAATAATTCTACTGCATAAATTTTATATAGTATATAAATGAAAAAAAATGTCAATCTAAACATTCTGTAAGGAAAGACTTTACCATAAAATTTAGGACATTATTTAAAAGGATATAATTTAGGACATGGCCATCTAGTTTATTTACCTGTAGATTAGGAAAGTCATACTTTTGGTGAACCTGGAACACTATTTAAATGGAGACTTCAGTGGATGAGGCAAGGTAAATGTTAATCTTTTTATTTTTGTCTTTGCAGTTTTTGTCCAGGGCTGGGTTTGAACCCTACCACTTCTGTTATATGGGGCTGGCACCCTACTCGTTTGAGCCACAGTTGCCACCCAATGTGTAGGAGTCAGTTGATGATATCCCGCATAAAGATTAACATTCACTCAAGAAATGAGCATATCCATTTTTTTTTTTTTTTTTAGAGACAGAGTCTCACTCTATCACCCTCAGTAGAGTGCACAGCAACCTCCTGGGCTCAGGCAATTCTCTTGCCTCAGCCTCCTGAGTAGCTACAGGTGCCCGCCACAATGCCCGGCTATTTTTTTGTTGCAGTTTGGCCGGGGCTGGTTTTGAACCCACCACCTTGGTATATGGGGCCGGCGTCCTACCCACTGGGCCACAGGCGCCACCCAAGTGCATCTTTTTTAAAGCTTACTTTCATGGTGTCAATTTTCTACATTTGTTTATAAATTTAATTTTATCTTGAGTACCCTGAAGTAAGTCTGGTACAGATAAAATACTCAAGAAATATTAGAACAAATAAAGGAAAAGAAGGCGGAGGAAGAAAAGAGGGGAACGGGGGAAAGTAGAATAGATTTTTCAACACATTCCTTTTCTTGACATCTGGGCCACATCATAGAAATATGAACTAAATATGAACTCATACAAATGAGACCACAATAACATATACACGTGAATGAATGAAAACCTCTTCCAATAGATAAATTATACATTTTTTCTTCCTTTACATGAAACCTAGCTGCATAGCTTGTTAATCACTACAGGTGTTACGTGCATATTTTTGAGAACCGGTACTTAACTATGGATGAAGATCATTTGAAAAATGTTTTCATATTCATTTAAAATATATGTTTCTTATACTTTCACATGGTATAACACTGAAGTGCCTATATCTTTTTAAAAATTTAAGAAAACCGAGTTTTCACTTGGCTGTCAATAGAATACATGTTTCAGCAACACATTAGGAGAACTTTTTCTCTGTGAATTATCCCTAGAGATTAAAAATAAAAATACGGTGGCGTGGAAAAGCTGCCAAAGCACATTATATGCCTGTTCCTGGCTCCTACTCTTATTTTTTTTCTGTCCAAATGAAGCATCTTTCTGCCAAAAGCATACAGGTGTGGAAGCAGATCTTTCAGTCTGTGAACTCTTGGGTCTACATCTGAAGGATCTATCTTATTTTTGGATACATATTGATGGTTTACAAAAAAAAAAAAGTAGAAGTGGGATGTTCTTATGGAAATGGATAAGAAGTGGAGCAGATGTCACCCTCTTTGCATCACAGAAAATGCTGGTAGGATGTATCTGGAAAAAAACTACTCAGTTGTGCTACAGCATTTGCAATATTGAGTGCAGTGATCCAGGTACACATGTTGAATGATGAGAAATACATTTTAAATACAATCTGTAAAACCTGCACAATACTATACTAGTTCATAGTGATGTTTGGAAAATAATGCTCACAAATGACTCGTGTTTTCTGTTTTGTCAAGTATAATTAATGTGATGTGATGGTATTTTTCATGAGTAGCCTCAAACCATTTCATTCCAGTGAACAGAATGTGTGATGACAATAGATCCTGGCAGAGGGAATGAGAAAATATTCCCGTCAGAGTCTCAAGATCTTCGCTAGACATGTGTTCTTCTTGTTGGAAAAAAATATAGCAATTAATATTGTTCAATAGCAAATATTCAGATTCATTAAATTTCATTATATATGATTCAGTACTCCCTTTCAACGAATTGCTTTGTAGATAATATGTCTGTTCATGTATTCAGTCTACTTGGTTTTGAATGAGGATTATGGGAATATTATGGGAAGCAACTTGTGTGATTCAAAATGGCCGACCTATGAAATGGTCTCTTCCGTTAGTATAATAGACCTGCCTTTCGATCCTATAATTCCTCTTCTAGGTTTATACCCAGAAGACCAAAAGTCACAATATAACAAAGACATCTGTACCAGAATGTTTATTGCAGCCCAATTCATAATTGTTTTTGTTTTTTTTGAGACGGAGTCTCAAGCTGTTGCCCCTGGGTAGAGTGCTGTGGCATCACAGCTCACAGCAACATCAAACTCTTGGCTTAAGTGATTCTTTTGCCTTAGCCTCCCCAGTAGCTGGGACTACAGGCACCTGCCACAATGCCCAGTTATTTTTGGTTGTAGTTGTCATTGTTGTTGGGCAGGCCTGGGCTGGATTTGAACTTGCCAGCTGCGGTGTATGTGGCTGGCACCCTAGCCACTGAGCTACAGGTGCAGAGCCAATACCAGAGATATTTTTTATCCCCCACTTCTTTAAGGAGAACTGAAGTTTTTTTGTCATCTGCTATAGCTGTTCTATGAACCACCTTCTTTCTGTGAGAAGTTCCTTTCCCACCAATGCACACTTGTGCCTGTAGTTTGGCGAGTTTCTCTTAGTTCATGATAGTTTCTTTCATCTAATTGGAATGCAAAGGAGGCCGCCTGGGGACTAGGGTTGGTGCTCAGGCAGTCTTGGGTAGTTTAAACTCTGCTGAGTTTAGGTTCACACATGCGGGGCACAAGATGGCAGCTTCAACAACTGCACTTTAAATCAAAAGATCCAGAGACAATAGCCCTTATAAGATGGAGCCCAAAGGTATCATATTGAGTAACTGGAATAAGATTGTTGACAGCTTTGATGGCCTAAACCTCATAGAGCCCCTCCTTTGTGGCATCTTTGCCTATGGTTTTGAGAAGCCCTCTGCCATCTAGCATTGAGCTATTTTTCCTTGTTTCAAGAGTTATAAATGTAATCTCTCCAGCCCAACCTGGGACAGGAGAATGGCCACATTTGCCATATCAATCCTGTGGCAGATTTAATCGGCTCTAATGGCCACCCAGGCTTTGGTCCTAGCACCCACTCAAGAATTGGCTCAGCAGATACAGAAGGTGATCATGGCATTAGGAGACTATATATATGGCTGCCTCCTGTCATGCCTGCACTGGGGACACCAACATGCATGCCAAAGTGCAGAGCTGTAGATAGAAGCTCTCCATGTCATTGTCGGTACCCCTGGCCAAGTATTTGACAGGCTTATCTGGAGATACCTGTCTCCCAGATACATCAAGATATTTGTACTGGATGAAACTGATTCAAGGACCAGGTCTATGAAATATTCCAAAAACACAACATCAACACCCAGCTTGTTTGGCTGTCAGCTACAACGCCTTCCCATGTGCTTGAGATGACCAAGAAGTTCATGAGGTACCTCATTCACATTCTTGTCAAGAAGAAATAGTTTCTTATTAAGCATTTGAATCTATTTTCTCCTGTATTTTCTTAAACTACTGTATACCTTTGCTGTTACGATTGACATTTTTAATTGATTTGGAATCATTTTGGGGGCTTGGTATGAAATAGGATTTAACATTTTT
This sequence comes from Loris lydekkerianus, assembly GCA_963574355.1. Classification (NCBI taxonomy): domain Eukaryota; kingdom Metazoa; phylum Chordata; class Mammalia; order Primates; family Lorisidae; genus Loris; species Loris lydekkerianus. Next base: position 1,936 of record CAUYPK010136308.1, on the reverse strand, counting down.
TCCTAAATGAATGGGCAATTTGTCAATAATATTCATCATTGTCGGTCTCTTTCCTATTGAACTGAAAAATCTCCTTTCAGGTACTAAATTCCTAAATGCATACTTTGGTCCATTTTTTACCTCTTTGTTCTATTTTCTTGATTTATTTGTCTATTCTTCTGCCAAAACCCCAATTAATGTAGTTCTGTAATTGCATTTCTGTTTGAGCATTGCATATTTTATGAACTGGTAGAGCAAGAACCTCTCTGTGCAGAGGCGCGCGCGCACACACACACACACACACACACCCACACACAGAGACATCCCCTCAATGTTCCCCTTTTTGAAACTTACCTTGGGAATTCTAGTATAATTTCTTTTCTAGATGAATTTTGGAGTAGGCTTGTCAAATTTATTTAGAAACCTGTTGATATTTTGACTGAGATTGCATTGGATTTACATATTAATTTATAAAAACCTGGAATATTTACAATTTTGAGATTCACTCAAGTGTACAGTATTATTCATATGTTCTAGTTTAATACTCTTCAGAAAAATTTTTTTTATTCCTCATGTGTTTTATTCTACCTTCATTAGATTTATGCCTATTTTATAATATCCATTTCTATTGTGAAAGGGATTTTTAAAAATGAAGCTTTGTGATTGTTTTATTTTTTAAAACGAACATTTATTTAGGTTTAGCATAAGTCTCATTTAGCAAATGTTGCTTTGCTTACCATTGACTTTTGGTCTTCCTCTTGGATTTATTTTTTATTTTTCTGGAGCATATCTTCTAGTTATTATTTCAGCTAGGGTTTGTGGGTGATAAATTTTCAAATCCATTCATGTCTGAAAATGTCTCATGTCTGAAAATGTCATTACACTTGTCCGACAGTTTGTCAGATTATAGAGTTCTCAGCTTAAAATCATTCCACCTTAGTATTTTTTTTTCTCTTTTCACAGCATTTTTTTGTTTATTTTTTCCTATTTTATTTTTTAACTTAATTTTTATTAAATCATAACTGTATACATTTATGGGGTACCACCTTAGTATCTTAGAAAATATTTCTCCAGTGTTGTCTTACATTCAATGTTGTTAATGAACATGAAGTCAAGACGGTGCTTTTTTGTTTGAAATTATATGTCTTTTCTCTTTAGAGGCTTTTAGGATTTTTTTCATTATCCATGCAGAACTAAAATTTTACCACTATTTTCAAGAGTGGCTCTTTTGTCAGGCTTTTTGCTTGGCCAGGCAATGTAACTTAATATAAAAACTTGAATCTTTTTTCATGTCTGGGGAATTTTATTTGGTTTCCTTATTTTTCCTCTGAGCTCTAGTTTCTCTTTCAGAAAAACTTGACATGTGTATTGTAGCTTTTGGATGCGTCCTCTAAGTCTTTCAACCTTTATTTGATTATCTCCCTGTCTATTTGTGTTACAATCTGAGAAAATCTCTCAGCTTGATTTTTTATAATTAAATCATAGCTGTGTGCATTAATGCAACCATGGGGCACCGTATACTGGTTTTATATACAATTTGAAATATTTTCATCAAGCTGGTTAACATAGCCTTCCTGGCATTTTCTTAGTTATTGTGTTAAGACATTTATATTCTACATTTAGTAAGTTTCACATGTACCCTTGTAAGATGCATCGTAGGTGTAATCCCACCTATCACCCTCCCTCTGCCCATCCTCCCCCTCCCCTCCCCTCCCTCTCCCCTTACCCCATATTCTTAGGTTACAATTGGGTTATAGCTTTCATATGAAAGCTATAAATTAGTTTCATAGTAGGGCTGAGTACATTGGATACTTTTTCTTCCATTCTTGAGATACTTTGCTAAGAAGTATATGTTCCAGCTCCATGTGTGTTATTTTTCTTTAAGGCTGCATAATATTGCATGGTGTACATATCCCACAATTTATTAATCTTTGAACTTCCAGGATGCTCTTCAATT
>CAUYPK010136306.1:0-13285 GCA_963574355.1 Loris lydekkerianus | reverse complement strand
GCCATTTCTTTCTCCCATTTTCTTTAAATTCAGGTCTGCTAGGGTCAGGCATTTTTTTAACAATCTGTGGCATTTAAAAAAATAATTTTCATATGGGAAATTGGTGGTCATTTTTTTTTTTTTTTTTTTTTTTTTTTTTTAATCATACTTATCCTATCAGGTAAACTTAAGATAGATGCAAATCTAGGTTCAGAATAATATTACTTTTGTCAAATGATGCTAATATTTAAAGAATTGGAATTAAAAGAGCTTTTGATTTTTATTTTATATAATCTGTAAGAAATTTTGTCAGCCTTTTGTAGTCTTACTGAAAGAAGATTCACTTTCAGATTTGATAAAATGTTAAACATTTGTCATTTGATTTTAACAAATGTTACTCCCATGCATCACTTTAGCATCTGTGCTCTATATTCATTTCCCTCCTTAATTGTGGTTGCCTGACTTTACCAATATAGTAGCAGTGTGACAAATTAATTTCTTTACCTAAGTTGACATGAAACTGTACATAGGTTGCTATTTTATTACTACTCTCTAGTATCACTTATTAGTGATCTATGTGCTGTAACCAGTCGCAACTTTTTAAAATAAAGAGTCACCATTAATATTTTTTATACAGCATGATACTGAACTAAGGTTTATACAAATGAAAAGTCATTGTAATGAAAATTCTGAGGTACATACTTTTATCTTACTGACAGACATCTTCTAGCCTGTGAATTATATCCTAATGGTCAAGATGTTTTGATAGCTTTACATTTACACATTTATGCTATGAGAAAAGTAAGATGGATATCACCTTGTTTCCCCCAAGAGCTTCTTTTACAGTCCCCAACATTGGGTCAGGACAATCACCTTCTTCTCCTAATACTTTTTGAACTTTGAGGGCCTAAGACTGCAAAAGGCAAGAGCTGTCTAAATAGTGGCCCCTGCCTCCAGGACCATACAGTCTAGCATTTATAGAAATACTTAAAGATCCATTTAATTAAGTGCTAAGTGTTTAGAGGGAATGCATTACTACCTTCTTTCAGAGAAAGTAATGAGCAGTGGGACTGAGGGTAGTTAGGCTTTATGAAGGATTTAAGCTGAACCTTGATGAACAGATAAAATATGGAAAGGAACAGCAATGAAAGAGGCATGTCAAACAGGGAAGTGAAGGGCACAGACGTGGGAACTGTATGGCTTACGTAGAAGACAATGATCAGCTTTACCTGTACTGTTTGTTGATCCACGTTTGGGAGTACTAAAAAATAGGGTTTGATTGTAAATAACCTTGAAAAAAGTAAGATTTCAAAATAGCAGTTGAGAAAAAGAATATAACAAAACTTAGTAGGATATATTAATATAAACAACATAATCCAGCAAGATATATTCAAAAACAATGAGCTCAGCTTAAATTCAGGGGAAACAAGGTAAAAGCAATACTGTTACACCTAAGGGAAGAACAACTGACAGTGAAGCCAGAGAGACCCATGATGGCCCAAATGCCAGCAAGTATGACTGAATTGTTCATAAAAGAACTAACTGACCAGGGTACATATTTGTCAACAAGTTTGATGAGCAGAAATGGGTGAAAAAGGCAGTAGAATATAGTGGTTAGATACATGCCAAATCAAGTTTTGGCAACAAGCTTTACAAACTAGTCCAGAGGACAGGTTCATAGAAGGAAATAAAGACTCTTAAGTTAGAGTGAACGTTGCTGATCGAGCGTACTTTCCCACTCATCTCTTTGAGAAGATCACATCCTTTGAGGCCAGCAGTATACATACCCATTTGAAAAGAAGCCCTTTGCAGGGGTCTTCAAACTTCTTAAACAGGGGGCCAGTTCACTGTCCCTCAGACCATTGGAGGGCTGGACTATAGTTTAAAAAAAAACAACTATGAACAAATTCCTATGCACACTGCACATACCTTATTTTGAAGTAAAAAACTAAAATGGGAACAAATACAATCACACTGCCTCATGGGGCCCGCAGGCCATAGTTTGAGGACCCCTGAGAGATCTTGCAGTCTGCCTTTTCTGAGAAGGAAAATATTACAACGGGAATCTTTCTGAGCTGTGTAGGCCTGCTCCTCCCTACAGCTTCTTTGCTAAGAAATAATTGCCTTGTTTTTTTTTCTATCTCCATTTCCATTTAGCTTACTCCTAACAGAACACTTAAGGTATTAAGCTGCTCTATGGCTGTGTCATTACCTTGTAGGCAAGTAGTCTGTGATACTGTTTCTTAGACTTACAGAAGCTTTTGTGCATGGGTCCCTTGTCCCTAACTTCAGCTGCCACTGCATGCCAGTTGTAGGAGGCTTTCAGGCTTCTTTGGTGCTATGGTTTGAATGAATGTGTTCCTCCAGAATTCATATGTTATAATTGAAACCATATATTGATATTAAGAGGTGAGGCCTTTCATGAAGGCTATAACCCAACTATAGCACAAGACTATGAGGAAAGGGCCAAGGAAGGGGAAGGAAGTGGGGAGGTTTTGGTGGAGGGAGGGTAATGGGTGGGGCCCATCTATGGTGCATCTTAGAATAGGTACAGAGGGTTGCACTAATGTACACAGCCATGATTTAACAATAAAAAAAATTGTCATCAATGAAATGACATTAAACTTGCTATTAACTTGTTCAAAAAAAAAAAAAAATAGGTGAGGCCTTTGAGGAAGTGATTATGTCATAAGGGAACTAATGCCCTGTGAAAGAATCCTCAGAGAGCTTCCTAGCCCAGCTGCCCTCCCACTATGTGAGGATACAGCAACAAGGTGCCATCTTGGAAGCAGAGAGCATTTACCAAACACCAGATTACTGACATCTTGATCTTGGACTTTTCCAGCCTCCAGAATTATCAGAATTTTATATATATATATACTTATAAATTACCATCTCATGTATTTTGTTACAGCAGCACAAAGGCATCACTTTCTACTTTGCATTGTGTCAACATGCTTATTTTATCTACCTTACAAATCGGGCCCCTTAAGGATAGGGTCCATTGGTCATCAATTATTTGATGATACACAGAATTGAGCAGAAGGTACTCACAAAATATTCATTGACCTACTAAAGAAAGTTGTCAAAGATATGGCCATCCCAAAATTAAAAAAAAAAAAAATTGTAAACGTATGCATAAATGTAGCAAACAACTGACTAAAAGCTTAAGTTAAAAATTTATGAAGGTGGGGCATGATGGCTCATGTTTGTAACCTGGCACTCTGGGAGGCCAAGTGGATGGATTGCCTGAGGTCAGGAGTTTGAGACCAGCCAGAGCAAGAGCGAGCCGCCATCTCTACTAAAAATAGAAAAACTAGCTGGGTGTAATGGTGCATGTCTGTAGTCCCAGCTACTCAGGGGGCTGAGGCAAGAGGATCACTTGAACCCAAGAGTTTGAGGCCAGGCACAGTGGTTCATGCCTATAATCCCAGCACTCTGGGAAGCCAAGGCAGGTGGATTACCTGCACTCACGAGTTTGAGACCAGCCTGAGCTAGATCGAGACCCTCCCTCTAAAAATAGCCAAGCACTGTGGCAGGCACCTCTAGTCCCAGCTACACTGGAGGCTGAGGCAAAAGAATCACTTGAGCCCAGGAGTCTGAGTGCTATGATACCATGGCACTCTACCAGGGGCAACAAAGTGAGACTCTGTCTCAAAAAAAAAAAAAAAGCCAACAACAAAAACAGTTTGAGGTTGTTGTGAGCTACAAAGACACAAGGACACTACCCTGGGTAACAGGGTGACACTGTCTAAAAAAAAAAAAAAAAAAAAAAAAAATTTCATGACGTGAAGGAAACAATATATAAGATTGTAAAGAACCAGTAACAATTTATTACACCAATATTAAGAGGTCACTCAATAAAATGAGCCAAGAGCATCTAGTGCCAAAAGGTAATGGCCCTTATGTACATTCTGCTGGGGAAAGTATGGCCAAAAAAGTATTATGTCCAGTGGAGATGTTATTCAAGCATACAAGCAAAAGACAGTCATTTTCGAACATTAAGCAACTCAAGCACGACATGCCTGATCTTTTTGAGGGTGATGGAGGGGGAAGCTCTTTGTATATGTGTGTTTACTTATATGTGTATGTACATAAAACAATGAAATCCAGTCAATTAGGAGAGAAAATGTAAGACCATGAAGTGAGAAAGTAGTAATTTATTCAAGAATTTACTAGTGTCTACTATGTATCCAACACTCCTCTAAGCAACATTGAAAGGTCAGTGAACAAAGCAAGGAACACATATTGCCTGTATGAAACTTAGATTTTTTTTTTTTTTTTTGAGACAGAGTCTCACTATGTCGCTCTCAGTAGAGTGCTGTAGCATCACAGCTCACAGCAACCTTAAACTCTTGGGTTCAAGCTATTCTCTTGCCTCAGCCTCCCAAGTAGCTGGGACTACAAGTGCCTGCCACAACGCCCAGCTATTTTTTGTTGCAGCATTGTTGGTTAGCTGGCCCGGGCTGGGTTCAAACCAGCCAACTTCAGTGTATGTGGCTGACACCGTAACCACTGTGCTGTGAGCGCCAAGCCAAGATTCTAATAAAGTATAATTGGTTTAAATATTTAATTTTATCAACAATAAACAATTATGGAAATCATGGTAACAGAATAAAAAGTAAATGTTATAAACCTGGACAAAGTTAATATAACATAATGGAAAAATTGTAAAGAGAAGAGAGAGGGGGAAAAAGAGCATCTAAGTAGTAACTGCTCACAGATCATCTACCTTTGCTGTTTAGAATTTAAAAGTAGTTTAAAATATAGTCATGTGCCACATAACAATATTTTGGTTAACTATAGACCACATATGCCACGGTAGCATCATAAGATTATAATGGTGACTGAGCGCTGTGGCTCATGCGTGTAATCTTAGCCCTCTGGGAGGCCGAGGCGGGTGGATTGCTTGAGCTCAGGAATTCCAGACCAGCCTGAGCAAGAGTGAGACCCCCGTCTCTAAAAAGTAGCCAGGTGTTGTGGTGAGCATCTGTAGTCCCACCTCCTTGGGGGCTGAGGCAAGAATATCGCTTGAGCCCAAGAGAGTTGCTGTCAGCTAGCGTGATGTCAGGGTACTCAACCCCAGTGACAGAGTGACTCTGTCTCAAAAAAATAAAGAAGATTATAATGGAGTTGAAAAATTCCTGTCACCTAGTGATGCAATAACCATCCTAACATCATAGCACAATCCGTTACTCATGTTTGTGGTGATGCTGATATAAACATATCTATTGCACTGTCAGTCATAAAAAATTATAGCATATACAGTTATGTACAGTATATAATATTTGATAAGAAACAACTGTTATTGGTTTATGTATCTACTTTTTATCTTATTTTGTACTTCTGCTTATAAGAAAAAACTCTTGGGCTCAAGCAATTCTCTTGTCTCGGCCTCCCAAGTAGCTGGGACTACAGGCGCCCACCACAATGCCCTGCTATTTTTTTGTCCTCTATTTTTAGTAGAGACAAGGTCTTAAAAAAAAAAAAAAAGTTAACTGTAAAATAGCCTCAGGCAAGCCCTTCACAGAAGATGTGTTGTTATCAAAGGAGGGGACAGTTACTGAACCACAGTAACCATACCTGTTACTGAAGACCTTCCAGTGGGACAAGATGTAGAGATAGAAGGCAGTGATTTTTGACAATCCTGACCCTCTATACACCTGAGCTAAGGTGTGCTTATGTCTTAATTTTTTATTTTATTTTTTTGAGACAGTCTCAAGCTGTTACCCTGAGTGGAGTGCTGTGGCGTCATAGCTCATAGCAACGTCCAGCTCTGGGGCTCAAGCGATCCTCTTGCCTCAGTTTTTCTATTTTTAGTGGAGACAGGATCTTGGTTTTGCTCAAGCTTGTCTCAAACACGTGAGCTCAAGCAATCCACCTGCGGTGGCTTCCCAGAGTGCTAGGATTACAGGTGTGAGCCACCACACCTGGCCTATGTCTTAATTTTTAACAAAAAAAGTTTAAAAAGTAAAAAATTACAAATTTTAAAAGTGGAAGAAGACTTGTAGAATAAGGAAAAATATTTTCGCACAGGTGTATTATGTGTTTGTTTTTAAGCTAAGTTTTATTACAACAATCAAAAAGTAAAAAATCAGCGAGTCTGAATACAGTGGTGGATACAACTAACTGACCAAAACCAGCTATAGATTTCTTTGCTCCTTTTTCTCTCTCACCGCTTCACTTGGCTAGCTTTAAAAAGAAAGTTAAAAAGTTACATTAAGCTGTTAATTTATTATTATTGATGAAAGAAAAATTTTTTAATCAATTTAGTGTATCCTAAGCATATAGTGTTTACAAAGTCTACAGTAATGGCCTATGCCTTCACATTGACCCATCACCACTCACTGACTCACCCAGAGCAACTTCCATTCCTACAACTTCCATTCACTCCCTATACAGGTGTACCACTTTTTTTTTTAACCTCTGTATTGTATTTTTATTGTACTTTTTCTATATTCAGATGTATACATACTTACCATTGCCTGGCACTTGCCTATAATATTCAGTTCAATAATATGTTATACAGGTTCATAGCTGTCTCATATAGACCAGATGTGTAGTAGGCTATACCGTTAGGTTTGTGTAAGTCTATTTTACAATGTTCATACAACCACGTAATGCATTTCTCAAAACATATCTGTCAATAAGCAACATAGAACTGTATTAAGAATAACAATTCTACCTCTTGGAGGATTTCATAATTTCTTAACCTAGCAAGAGCTTTTAGAGAAGAATACCTCTTATACTAAAGAAAAAAAAATTCACTTCATATCTTTTTGTCATATCAGCTTCAAATAAATTAATTAAAATCGAAACTTTTTATTCATTTATTTATTTATTTATTTATTTTGAGACAGAGTTTCACTACGTTGCCCTTGGTAGAGTGCCGTGGAGTCACAGCTGACAGAAACCTCTAACTCTTGGGCTTAGGTGATTCTCTTGTCACAGCCTCTCAAGTAACTGGGACTACAGACACCCACCACAATGCTGGGCTATTTTTTTGTTACAGTTGTCATTGTTGTTTAACAGGCCTGGGCTGGGTTCGAACCCACCAGCCTCAGTGTATGTGGCTGGAGCCGTAACCACTGTGCTACGGGCGCTGAGCCAAAATTGGAACTTTTAAATTAAAGAGAGTATCTATTGTAGAGCAGTCAGAGTCTAAATAAAAAACTTCAAGTATTTTCAGTGAGGGAATTTAATACATGGAATTAGTTGTTCAGATCAAAGATCTGAGAAGTCAAACATGAGAGTAAGGCAACCCAGCTGTTAGTAACAGCCAGAAGGGTCTTAGGCTGAAGGGGCAGAGGGAGGAAGTATTGTTACCTGAACCATAGGCAATCAAAGGAAACACAACTTCTGTAAAAAATATACCCTTGGCTTCTCCCTCTCACATGCCGCCAGTCTCCCACCAGTCTCCCCTTGATTGATTCCACCCAAAGTCACCTGGCACAGAAGCCAGGGAAATTCAGCCCGCAGGGATCAACCCCCTGGGAATACTGATAGGTAGAAGGCCTTGCATTGAATATAGAGTACCAGCCTACTATAGAAGTTTCGTTGCCTATCTGCCCATTCAGATGTACAGAGAGATAGCTGTGTGTGCCCTTCACCTGTTGTAAATGATAGTTGTCTCCATTCGAGCTGCTATGACAAAATATAGACTGGATGGCTTATAAACAAAAATGTATTTCTCACAATTCTGAAGGCTGAGAAGTTCAAGAACAGAGTGCTAGCAGAGTCAGTGTCTGGTAAGGGCCCGATTCATGGTTCTTAGGTCGTCTTCTAGTTGTATCCTCATATGGGGCCCGGGGAAGGCATCTCTCTGGAGCCTCTGAACACACTCATCCCATTCTTGAGGGCACAGAATCAACCTTCTACAGCACCACATCCTAACACCATCAGACCGGGGGTTAGGGTTAAATATGAATTTGCGGAAGGACACAAACATCTTTTATTTTGTTCACATTTATTTATTAACATATTACAAATGAGTCTAAAGTTTTTTCCAACTTTTTATTACATAGTATTTGAAGCAGTAGAAAGTTGAAAGAATGACACATAGTACATCCATCAGCAAGATTCATTATTACCTTCCTCCACTCACAAAAATTGAGTCAAGATGAATAAAGGACTTAAATTTAGGTCATGAAATGATAAAAATCCTCAAAGAAACAATAGGAAAAACACTGGAAGATATCAGGCTGGGGAAAGACTTTATGAGGAAGTCTGCCATGGCAATAGCAACAACAGCAACAGTAAACAAATGGGATTTAATTAAACTGAAAAGCTTCTGTATAACCAAGGAGACAACAACCAAAGCAAATAGACAAACTACCCAGTGGGAAAGGATATTTGCATATTTTGAATCAGACAAAAGCTTAATAACTAGGATCTATACAGAGCTTAAATTAATACACAAGAAAAAAACAACAATCCCATACATCAATGGGGAAGAGTGATGAACAGAACCTTCTCTAAAAAAGACAAATGGCTAGCAAACACATGAAAAAAAATGCTCATCATCCCTAATTATTAGAGAAATGCAAATTAAAAACACTCTGAGATATCATCTAACCCCAGCAAGAATGGCCTATATTACCAAACCTCAAAACTGCAGATGCTGGCCTGGATGTGGAGAGAAAGGAACACTTTCACACTGCTGGTGGGACTGCAAACTAATACAACCATTTTGCAAGGAAGTATGGAGAAACCTCAAAGAACTCAACCTAGACCTCCCGTTTCATCCTGCAATCCCACTACTGGGCATCTATCCAGAAGGAAAAAAAAACAAAAACCTTTTATTATAAAGACACTTGTACTAGACTGTTTATCACAGCTCAATTTACGATCACTAAAATTTGAAGACGGCCTAAATGTCCTTCAACCCAGGAATAGATTGGCAAGCTGTGGTATATGTATACCATGGAATACGATTCAGCCATTTAAAAAATGGAGATTTTTGCAGCATTTGTACTAACCTGGATGGAAGTGGAACCCATTATTCTTAGTGAAGCATCAGAGGAATGGAGAAGTATGAATCCTATGTATTCAACTTTGATATGAGGACTATTAATGACATGGAGGGACATGGGGGAAGGAAGAGCAGACAGAGAAGGAGGGTAGGGGGTGAGGGAAAGGAAAAGAAAAATAAAAAATAGTGACTAATACTCACATAAATTGGATTTAATTTTGACCAAAGTACATTACTTAAACATTAATTTTTAATTCAACTTGTTAATATGTTGTTTAGAACATTGCATTCTCATAAGTGAAATATGTTTGTAATTTCCCCTTTATAATAATATATTTTTTCCAATTTTAATATCAGGTATATCCAGATGAAGTAGAATGATTTAGAAGTATTCCTTTTTTTTTTTTTTTTTTGAGACAGAGCCTCAAGCTGTCGCCCAGGGTAGAGTGCCGTGACATTACAGCTCATAGTAACCTCCAACTCCCAGGCTCTAGAGAGTCTCCTACCTCTGCCTCCCAAGTAGCTAGGACTATAGGCGCCTGCCACAACACCTGGCTATTTTTTTGTTGCAGCCATCTTTTTTTTTTTTTTTTAATAATTGATTATTTATTTATTTATTTATTTAGTGTGTGTGTGTGGTTTTTGGCCAGGGCTGGGTTTGAACCCACCACCTCCCGCACATGGGATTGGCAACCTACCACTTTGAGCCACTGGTGCCGCCCCCATGCAGCCATCATTATTGTTTGGCGGGCTGAATTTGAACCCACCAGCTCACGTGTATGTGGCTGGCGCCTTAGCCGCTTTAGCTATAGGCACTGAGCTGATTTTGAAGTATTTCTTCTTTTTCTATTGTCTATAAGATTTGGCATGATCTGTTTTTTGAAATTATCTTTTATTTTTATGTATAAATATTGTCTTTTTTTTGAGACTTTGAAAAGATTCATCATTAACATTTTACCATATTTGCCTTATTTACAGTCTATATCTTTTTTTTTTTTTTTTAAGCCCTGACCCCCTATGTTTATGGTGTTCAGAGATGGGCCTTTGGAAGGTAATTAGGATTAGATGAGGTCATAATGATTAGAGCCCTTATTTAAAAAAAGACATTTAAGAGCTTGTTTGCTTTTCTCTCTCCACACATGTACATCAAATAAAGGCCATGTGGGGGGCGGGGGCATGGCTTGTGCCTGTTATCCCAGCACTCTGAGAAGTGGAGGTGGATGGATCCCTTGAGCTCAGGAGTCAAGACATATTCTCTACTAAAAATAGAAAAACTTAGCTTAGCATATGCCTGTAGTCCCAGCTACTTGGGAGGCTGAAGCAGGAAGATTACTTGAACCCAGGAGCTTGAAGTTGCTGTGAGTTGGGCTGATGCCATAGCACTCTAGCCTAGACAACAGAGTGAGACTATGATAAAAAAAAAAAAGAAAGAAAGAAAGAAAAGAAAAAAGAAAGAAAGAAAAAGAGAAAAAGAGAAAAGAAAAGAAAAGATAGGCCATGTGAGCACAAGAAAGAAGGTAGCTATATACAAGCCAGGAAGAGAATCCTAACCAGAACCCAGCCATGCTTCTCAATCTTCAGAACTATAGAAAAATTTCTGTCATTTCTACTACTCAGCCTGTGGTATTTTGTTATGGCAGCCCAAGGTGACTAATACAGATTTTGGGACCAGAGGAATGGGGTGCTGCTGTAATACCTAAGTATGTGGCAGTGGCTTTGAAACTGGATGATAAGTAAGCTGGAAGAATTTTGAGGTCCATGCTAGAAATACAGATATTATGGGCAATTTTGGAAAGGTCTCAGACAGAAATGAGGAAAGTATCATTGGAGAAACATTTCTTCTTTCTTATTTCTCCCTTTTGGAATGGAAATGTCTGCTTTTTGCCTGCTCTTGGTACCTGGGAAGCCCCAAACCTGTCTGGTTTCACAGGTTCACAACTGGAGAGGAATTTTACCTTGGGATGAATCATACTTCAAGTCTACATATCTGATTTAAACAATATTTAGATAAGACTGGACTTTTTTCTCTCCAGCTGATAACCTATACCCCATGGGATCCAGACAGACTTGGGATTTTGGATTTCAGAGTTGATACTGGAATGAGTTAAGACTTACGGGGTGTGGGGGACAAAATGAATATATTTTGCATGGAATAAGGACATATTGGGGGGACAGATTGCAGAATATTAAGGACTGAATATTTGTATCCCTCCAAAATTCATATTGAAGCCCTAACCCTCAATGTAGAGGTATGTATATATGGGGCCTTGGGAGGTAATTAGCATTAAATAAGGTTATGAAGAGTGAGACCCTCATGAGGGGTTTAGTGCCTTTGTAAGAAGAGCCTTCAAAGAGCTTGCAAGTGCATGTACTGAGGAAAGGCTGTCTGCTAGCCAGAGAGGGAACTCTCACTAGAACCGAACCCTGCCAGCACACAACCTTGGACTTCCAACTTCCAGAACTATAAGAAAATAAATTTCCGTTGTTTACACCACCCAGTCTATGGTATTTTGTCATGGCAGCCCAAGCTGACTAATACATATGGGAATGACTTAATTTTTCCAAATTACACAGAAAGTCCTTGAGAGCACCATAAAGATAGCAATAACCTCTACCCGATGGGGGAAAAAAAAAAAGGCACTCAAGTGCAATGAACTTCTCACTGAAAGGGTAGAGAATGATATGCTCTTTGTCAAAAATAAACACTCCAGATTGTCAGTCGAGTCTGAGCTTTCTCCCTGTGTCTGCTATACAGGGAGGAGAGTATCACTCTTCACTCAACTTGAGCTTTCCATGTATTGTTATGATTTGCTTATTTCCTGCAATAAGAGATGATAGACTTTACAGCCTAGTCCTCCTTAACACTTGCCTGGGGGCACCAGAGGAATTCATGTTTACCCGTTGTCCAGTGCAGCATATTATTTGGCCCCGAGGACAACCAAGCTGCTTCCTTGGAACCAGATAGTATTTGCCTTCAGCCATCTTTGGGATGCGAACCACAGCATCAACATTCACTCACCTCTCAACATACAAACACATTGTAATGATTTCTTAATTACAGAATTGGTTCAGTGTCTTATATAGTAGTAAAAAACCCTATAGTAGTAAAGGGTTTGGGTTCTGGAATTTTAGCTTTGCCATTTACTTCCTGACTGGCCTTCCTTAGGCAACTCAACCTTTCCATGTCTCAGTTCCCATTACCTATGGAATAGGGATAGTTGATCCTACCTGCATTGTGGGTTTTTTTAGATTAAATTATCCAATGCATTTAAGCAGATTAGCATCATGCCTGAATGCCTAACAAATAATGAATGTTAGTCTTTTTTTTTTTTTTGAGACAGAGTCTAACTTTCTTGCCTCCAATAGAGTGCTATGTTGTCACAGCTCACAGCAACCTCAAACTCTTGAGCTCAGGAGTTTGACTCAGCCTCCCAAGTAGCTGGGACTACAGGCACCCACCACAACACCCAGCTATTTTTAGAGATGGGGTCTCCTTCTTGCTGAGGCACTCCACCTGCCTTGGCCTCCAATGTTAGTCATCTTCATTACCTTTGAGGGTTGGTAAACATCCAAAACCCAAACTTGTTTAGGAGATAATGTCCACTAGGTGGCACCAGCCACAGGTAAATAAAATCTCCCCTATATACTGTGTTTCATCAAAAGTTTGGAAGTCATGAAGAGACAGAAATAAAATACAGTGACAAAATGCAGTGTATCTCGACATATACATATTTTTGTCCCTAAACTAATCACTTCATCCATGATAATTACCTGAAGCGTATCTTACCAAACATGTTCTGCTTTGTGAATCCCCAGACCCCAAGGGACTCTGTGCAGAAGGTTGGACTGAAAGCGCTTCTATTCCGCGTCTGGAGAGGTGATACTAACCTGCACCATCTCAGAAGCGTGGTGAAGGTGGTCAGGTTTTGCTCACAACTAGGGCTTTTGTTTTGCATAAATCTGTTCCTCCTAGTTATGCTGTATCAGGGTGTGATTTAGAGAAGGGCTCTGGGCTCTATGCCTAACATGCTGTAGGAGAAAACTTTTAGGGGGCCTGGGGAAAGGACAGACAGCTGATATAGGCACAGCAATTTGTTTGGAAGAGCAAATGAGCACAAATAAGGTTTGTAGGAATGTTTTCTATGTGATAGGTAATATGTTCAACATTCAATATTTTGCAATAAAATAATTTTCTGATATCTGAGAATTCATAGTAAAGCAAGAACAAAATGTGCTGGACATTTAAATTACAAGACTTTTTTTTACTTTCCTCTCTTATTCTTTTCTATAATCTCCGAGTCTTCAAGTAAAATCTTAAAACATATCCTCATTATG
>CAUYPK010136305.1:0-14612 GCA_963574355.1 Loris lydekkerianus | reverse complement strand
CAAAACATTTAATTACTTTTTACCGTGCGATAAATGGATTTTTTTTATTTCTACAACTTTATTAAGTTTTCTTTTATTTTTTGCTGTAATAAAATTTTTTACCTTTCTAAATTCTCTATTCCCCCATTTTTTTTTTTTTTTTTTTTTTTTTTTTTGAGACAGAGCCTCAAGCTGTTATCCTGGGTAGAATGCCATGGCATCACAGCTCACAGCAATCTCCAACT
The DNA here is from genome assembly GCA_963574355.1 of Loris lydekkerianus. Taxonomy (NCBI): domain Eukaryota; kingdom Metazoa; phylum Chordata; class Mammalia; order Primates; family Lorisidae; genus Loris; species Loris lydekkerianus. Next base: position 14,388 of record CAUYPK010136305.1, on the reverse strand, counting down.
CCTGGGCTTAAGCAATTCTCTTGCCTCAGCCTCCCAAGTAGCTGGGACTACAGGCGCCCACTACAACGCCTGGCTATTCTTGGTTGTAGTTGTCATTATTGTTTGACAGGCCCAGGCTGGATTTAAACCTGCCAACTCTGGTGTATATGGCTGGCACCTTAGCCACTTGGGCTATAGGCACCGAGCCTATAGTCCCTCTTGAACATGAATGATACACAGATATGCTCTTCTGATGGTATTCTATCAATCTCATCAGTTTTTTCATTCCTTCTCACTCTTTTTTCATTTTTCTCTTCTGACTGTATATTTTCAAATAGCCTATTTTGGGGTTCACTGATTCTTTCTTCTGCTTGATCAATTCTGCTTGTGATGCCCTCTATTTAAATTTTCATTTTATTTACTGTACTTTTCAGCTCCAGGATTTCTGTTTGATTTTTATTTCATTTTATCTACTGGATTTCTCTGATCAGTTTCTCATTTATTTCTGCATTTCACTGAAGTTCACTGAGTTTTCTTAATATAGGTATTCTGAATTCTTTGTCTGCTAGATCATTCACATGCATGTTTTAAGAATCAGTTGCTAGTACTATGTTTTATTAGGTGAGACTACCTTGCCTAGGGTATTCTTATTTTTTGTAGACATGCACCTCTGTCTACACATTAACAAATTGGATATCTATTTGAGTTTTCACAGACTACATTTGTTTATGATCATTCTATGTCAGTGGGCTTGTTTAGAAATTGAGCTGACTGTTGTATTCCATTTCAGCACTGGAGAGTGCCATAAGCCTAGGTTAGATGTGCATCTCATGTGGCTCTGATGCTGATGCAATGTCACACTGGATGGACCTGTGGGAGATCCATGAAGGGCCCATAGGGAGTGCAGGAGAGCCAGTCAGGCTCTCAAGCCCAGAGGATATGTGAAATGTGCTTCTTGCAATGTAGTGCCCATAAACAGACTCTCTGATACATTATCTCTGTCCAGCAGGAATGGTAAGCCCATACCAAATTCCAGTAGCTCCATCCCTTCAGTTTGTCCCTAGCTAGCTTCAGATGGTCCAGCCCCACTAGTACTTATAATACTTATTCCCCAAGGTTCAATGAAGGAGTGAGTGTCTCTGATAAGAGACACAGAATAGTGGGGAAGCTATTCTGCACACCTCTAGTTTACTTTTTCCAGTGTAGCAACCATGGGTCTGGGGAGACTTTCCAAATGTACTACTGTAATGGCTCAGAGGGAGGGGCAACACAGCCACAGAGAATGGTTCTCTCTTACCACTCAACTGCAGCTTTACTCATTTTTGCAGTCCAAAGGGGCTTTACAGCTTCACTTGTATGTTCATGTTCCCTTAGTTCTTCTGAAAGTAATTTCACTGTGGACAGTTGTTGAAACTGATACCTTTGGGGGGCTACTGCCATTGGAGAGAAGTACTCCACTGTCTTGTTCAATCCCTTAAATGCATTTTAAATGTAATTTGTCTGAGTAACATATTAAAAAATGTCATAGATGGGCAGCACCTGTGCTCAGTGGGTAGGGCGCCAGGCCCATATACCAAGGGTGACGGGTTCAAACCCGGCCCTGGCCAAAGTGCAACAAAAAAATAGCCGGGTGTTGTGGCGGGCGCTTCTAGTCCCACCTACTTAGGAGGCTGAGACAAGAGAATCGCCTAAGCCCAGGAGTTGGAAGTTGCTGTGAGCCGTGTGATACCATGGTACTCTACCGGGAGCAATAAAGTAAGGCTCTGTCTCTACAAAAAAATAAAATAAAAAAGCCATAGACAATATTTTGAAAATTTTCTACAAATAGAAACTGCCACTATGCTAAAATTACTATTTTCTTGCATCTATTATCATGTCTTTTTCGAAAAGCTTACACAGCTGGACTTAAGTGGAAAAAGCCTTCTAAGCAGAAGACACAGAAGCATGACAGGAAATTGTATGGTTATGTGCTGGGTGGATGAACTTATCTCTATTTTTAGCTCTCACTTTCCAAAGAAGTTCTGGTCCCTTACACACTAAAATTGCCCTCTCTTAGTCAGAAATAATGCAGTATTTTTAGTTTAATATCATTCCTCTTCTAATCAAATTTCTTAAAAGAATAATTTGAATACTATTCTTCCCTTCCTCACCTCTAGCTAATCCTCAATTCATAAGACGATGGTTCTTTCCCAGCTTTATTAGAATCACTATCATGGGGTTTAGTGACTTCCCAGATTAACCAAATCCAATGAACAAGTTTTGGTCCTTATCTAATTGAACCTCTCTGTTACATCTGAACAGCATTGCAGATCACTCCCTCCTTAAGAATCTCTACTCCTTATACTATCACTACACTGTGTTGGCTTTCCTTATATTGCCATAACTTTTCTACTTTTCTTTCTTTTAGCTAAGGCTGTCTTTTCTAGGACCTAACCCTTAAACATTAAGGATTTCCTAACATCTATTTTTAACCCACCTTTCACACATTTTCCCCTAAGATAATTTCAGCCTTCTCATTGCTTTGAACTGATGACTCTCAAACCTTTAGCTCTAGCTATACAACTTTTCTCAAAGTTTAAAATTGTTTCTAATAGCTGAAGAAATAGTTCAATTTTAATGTTATACATTAAACTCATCAATTTCTAACACTGAATGAACATTATTCCCACCTCCAAACCCACTCTTCCTCTTCCTGTGTTCCCCATGTCATTTGTCAGCACCAAGATCATTCAATCACCTAAGCTAGAAACTAGGATATAACCTTTGATTATTTTTCCTCCCTTCTCTGCTACCACCCATGACATCCAAGTCATTTATAAGCCTCACTGATTTCATCTTCAGAATATTTCAAACCTCTCTTCTGTCACTCATTTCTTATATCTTGAGGTAGCCACTTCACTGTAACTGTAACAAGACAACTGTGGTCAAAATGGCTACGTCAATTTATCTTTCTTCTAATACCAAAGAAATGATGACTTTTCTAATAAATTATCTACACAATTTTAAGATTCTAGTAATTGATGTTTCTGGATCCCTTGCAGATTAATACAAACCAGAACTGTGGGGTCATTTGACTTGCCATTTACTTATAAATTTATCAGTTGTATAGTAATGTTTCTTTTCATAAGTAAATAGATCTTCCATTAAAGAACGTATCTATACAACTTTAAAATCTCATCACACCTAATGTAAGCATCATGGGATCATAAAATAATCTTTCTAAAACTGGAATGTCATTAGTAATTTAACATACAAAATGCATGGGAAATTAACTCATGTTTGTTGTCTAACAGATTTCTTTAGAAAAGAATATTTTGATTTCCAATAGATTTTTCTACAGCCATTTTTTTTTTTTACTGAAGTAAATATGACTATGGCTGACATAATTTAAATATTCTATACATAAAGGTCCCTGACAAGGCACTAGTTTATCTTCATGTTTGAAATCACTCTAAAAATGCTTTCAAATGTGATGAAAGCTCCCTAAACAAATGCTATTTAGAAGAAAGAGTTTCATATTCTATTTTCACATTATGATATATTACATGCTTCTATCCAAACACTGCAATTTTAGACAATTCAGAATGTTATCTAACATGTTATGAATGTTACCTAGAATATATAAGATCTAGAATATCTTATCTATAAATGTAATTTTTAAAATATTACCTTTTAAACAATTAAAAATAAGGTTTTACAGTGAGAAAGATAAGATTTGAATTGTGTATTTATTACTCATAAGCCCTATGGACTTAAATGATATCTTGAAAATGTTTTAGTCTTTTTCCTCACATGAGTATAAAGACAACAATAATTATTTCTCAGGGTTAATATGAGTACAATATGAAACTACATGTATTAAATATCCAATACCTTATATGCCACAAACAGATACTTAATATATATTAGTTATCATTCTCCAAAGTTAGTGGAATATATAGAAGTGAGGAATATTTTTTATTAAATTAGAGCAAAAAGCAGAATTATGTGATACTAAATTATATATTATTGAATAGCATTTTCTATTCTATTAATTTTGTTCTCTTTATAGTTCCATGTACTTCTTATTTCTAAAAATAATGGTATTTTTGCATAACATTACCTAAAATCTTATGTTCAAGATACCCTCCTCGTAGATGCTTTTTACATCTATTTCTTTTCTGAGCACAAGGCTCAATTACATTCCCCAATTGCTCCTACAATTCCTGTTTATCAGGAAAGAATGCGCACATCTTCTAGCTCTGGCCTAAAAATCTCCTGCATGAGATCTCTGCTCTTTTTCCATTCATGTCACCTGGGATGGGGATGACTTGCCAAAGTGTTCTTGGAAGTCTTCTATAAAATACAGTAAAACCATACAATGAAAAATAAAGGTTGAACTCTGTGATCAATAGAACACTGTGGAATTGATGAGGTATGACTCCAAGGCTAAGAAATGAAAGGCACTGCAGCTTCCACCTTGTGGAAATGCCATCAAACTGTACACTTTTAAATAGTTCGTTTTTTGTTGTGTGAATTTTACCTTGCTTTTTAAAAAATGAGCTGCTTATGTGTTTTATTTGCTTGGCTAACTTGACAGAATAATGTCATAACAAGTATGAATATTAAAATTAAATAGCCTGGGCTGAGATCTTAGCTTTGTCACTTCTAGATGAGTGACCTTAAGCAAACGATTATGCTCTCTGTGTCTCAGTTTCTTATCCCTAAAACCAAATTAATGAGTGTATTCATAGGATTGTCAGAATTAAATAAGTTAACACCTTTGAAATACTTAAAATGATTTTAGCATATAGTAAGTGTTCAATAAATATTAGTTTTAAATAACCGATTTTTATGACAATCAAAGAAAGGAATTCATCACAGAGAAAGGCTGAGAATTCTAAGATGCTTTCCTATCAAACAGGAGATAAATTCAGAAATTTGCTATTAATAAATTATTCCCTTGAAGCAGATAATATAAGAGCATAAAATAAAAATCTGTCATTTAGCTCCATTTTCTATAATGAGTAAGCTAAATGATGTGTGATTCTTGTGAGATGTTAGCATCTTTCAGCAGTGTCCATGTAGTAAACAGAGCAGATATCATGCTAAGACAAAACAAAAAACAAATCAAAATTGAATAATGTCAAATGTGAAGTAGTACCTACAAATGAAATTCTATAAACACGAGAGAATTTGAAATTTCATTACATACTTCAAAAACACTTGAAATAAAATAGGAAGGAAAATCAGCAGTGATGTCGTCAAATTTAAATACTTGCTTAAGGGGTACTGGGGACCATACAACAAAGGAACAAAATGAATCAAACTCTCTTTTCCATCTAGCAGAATCTATTTTCTAGCAGACCACCAGTTCTCAACCTGTGGGTCACAACCCACAGGAACTGTATTAAAGGGTTGCAGCATTAGGATGGTTGAGAACCACTAGCCTAAGAGTGGCAGAAACTAGGACTAACCACCACTCACTCCTCCCCACTCTTGCATACACACACACACACACACACACACACACACACCTACCTTTGAAGACCTAAGTAAAGCAGCTATCTAAATAAAGGAAACTAAATAAGTTCAACTTCTTACCCTCTTCTGCTTCATCCTCCTGGGGTGACAATGGACCCCCTCCACCAGTAGGAGTGACTGGTTCTTCCTTGTCTGACTCTCGCTGTAGACTCACCACTTCATATATTGCATCTCCAGCATTGGTATGACCCTTTCCCTCAGACTGAAAAAGATATAACAATATTTTAAATTTCAGAAATTTAAAGGAAGCATTGAAAGATTTCAATGGTTCATTCAAAAGGGCTGAAAGGAAAAGAAACATGTCTGTTACATTTGATCTAGTAAGTCTGAAGTTGAAAAACTTTATTTTTGCAGTTTGAAACTCAGTTTATTTGAGACAAGAGTCAGCAAATTTTTTCTGTACAGGGCCAAATGAAGTTGAAAAACTTTAAATGCATTATTCTTCACATGATATTCTAAACATAGGTTACTCCAGTATTGTTTAACCAGTACAATGAAACCTACTAACCATTTTTCAAAAACTCAATTTCTTTTTACCAGAAGAACTTAAGACACTTCAGCCTAGGAAAGACAGATAAGCAAATGATGCTAGATTCTTAAAACTGACAACATTATACTCAGGTAGAGATATCAGCTATATCCATTAAAACTAATTCATGCAAATAAAGTTTTTACCTTATGAACAGTCTGTAGTCTGAATGGACACTTTCATTTAGGAGGGAAATTTATGGCAACTATCAATGGGATAAATTGATAGCTCAGAGACCAATTATCAAGGGTAATATTGGTCCCCTGTCTCTCTCTCTAGTTTCATCTCACACAGTTTGTTGCTACACTCCAAGCAGTCTGGCCTTGTTTCAGTTCCTTGAACCCTTTAAACTCTGTCCCAACTGAAGGCCTTAGGACATGCTTTTCTCTCTGCCAATACAGGTTTTCTCCTATTCTTGACTAATTTCCAGCCACCTTGAATCCTTACCTCAAAAGTTACTACTTCTACAAAGAGGTTTCTAAACCCTCCTCTATCTAAGTTTGCCATCAAAAGATTTTCATTATACCCTGTCCTTCCCCTTTACTGCATTTAATCTAATTACATGTTGTTTTTATATTTATTGATCGAATATTTGTCTCATCCACAAGACAGTAAGCATCATAAGGGCAAGGATGCTGTTGATTTCAAACAGATTATATGATATCTGATACACAGTAGATATTCAATAAATACATGTAAGATAATGACTAGACTAGTGGCAAAATATAGATTTTAAGTTTCACTACTGATCATATGCATAATATTGGACAAATTATGTAACTTTGCCAAGCCATGGTATCTGTATTAATAAAATGGAAACAATACATACTTCAAATTGTTAAGATTAAATATAATAATACTCTGACATCCAATTGCCTAGATTAGCTTTTTATTAATATTAATTATGATTATGTTTACAGCAAAACATTAAGTTCTAAAAAACACAAATAAGAATACAGGCATTTTAAAGACATAATTATCTCCAATATGTACATGTACTACAATCAAGTTATGAAAATATAACTATTTTAATTCAATGTTTTCAAGCATTAATTCTGAATTATATTCAAACTTCAAGCATATTTTCAAAATAACTCAAATGATGAAAACTAAAATTGTCCAGTGCATAAAAAATAGAGAAAAAAAAGACAGCCATGAAAAGTTCAGTGGTGACATTTAAACTAACCAAATTTTCATTACATTTCTATATGCAAGAAACAGAGGCCTGGATCCACTGAATAACCATTGAAAGAATCATGTAAAGAGACATAGCAAAAATGAAATACTAACAAAATGTTCAAATAATCCAAAAGATGTCAGGAAGGGGGAGGGAACACAGGAGTGAAAAATAAAAAATAAGCAAAAAATAAATAATAGAAATATTAAATGAATTGAAATATATCAATAGTTATATTAGACGTAAATGGCATAAACGTATCAATTAAAAGACAGATGTCAGATTATACTAAAAACAAGGCACAACTACATTTTCTCTATAAAAAAATATCCAGTTTTGGCCTGGCACAGTGGCTCATGCTGATAATTCTATCGCTCTGGAAGGCCGAAGCAGATTGCCTGAGCTTAGGAGTTCAAGACCAGCCTGAGCAAGAGCAAGAGCCTGTCTCTAAAAACAGCCAAACATTGCCTTGTGTGGCTATAGGCAGACACAGCTGCCTTATAGTCCCAGCTAACTCAGGAGGCTGAGGAAAGAGAATCTCTTGGGCCAAAAAGTTTGAGGTTGATGTGAATTGTGATGCCTTGACACAAGACCAAGGACGACAAAGTGCGACCTTATCTCAAACAAATACCACTTTAAGTGTAAAAATATAGGCAGGTTAAAAGTAAAACAAGAGGAAAAAATATACCATGAAAACACTCATCAACAGAAAGTTAAAATTACTTTATTAATACAAGACAAAATGACTACCAAACCAAGAAAAAAAAAATCATCAGGGACAAAAAAGGGCATTATACAATGTTAAAAAGATAAATTTAACAAGAACACGTAAGAATAATATAACTTTATGTACCTTAAAAAAAAGTCTCAAGTACATGATGTAAAAACAGATAGGTGATGAAGGAAATAGAAAAACCCGCATTTATAATTGAAGACTTTAACATTCCTCTTTCCATAATTAATAAAAAAATTATACAAAAATTAAGCAAGATATAGAATAATTGAACATCATCAATAAACAGAATCTGATATTTATACATCACCTCCCTCCAAAAAAATAGCAGCATGCACATTGTTTCTAAATGCACATAGAACATTTACTCAGATAAACCATTTTCTGGATAATGAAAAAACTTTTTAAAATATTTAAAAATTGAAATTAGAAAAAAATATGTTTAGTTACCATATTACAATTAAATTGGGAATCAACAACAGAAATAGGTCTAAAAAATTCCCAAATATTTGGAAATTAAAAAAATGAAAATAAAAATAGAAATCAAAATCACTGAACTACATCTAAAAAATATACATGGGGCACTTAGAGCTATAAATGCTTATATTACAAAAACAGCATCCAAAAACAAATAATCTTTCCTGGCACCATTGCACAATGGTTACAGCGCCAGCCACATACACAGAAGCTGGCAGGTTTGAACCCAGCTTGGGTCTCCCAAACAACAATGACAACTGCAACAACAAGAACAAAAAAACAATAGCCAGTGTTTTAGCAGGCACCTGTGGTCCCAGCAACTTGGGAGGCTGAGGCAAGAGAATCACTTAAGCCCAAGAGTTGGAGGTTGCTATCAGCTGTGACATTACAGCACTCTACCGAGGGCGACATAGTGAGACTCTGTCTCAAAAAAAACCAAAACAAAACCAACAAAAAAACCCTTAATAATCTCATCATCCACCCTAAGAAGTTAGAAAAAGAATATTAATAATAATAATAAGCAGAAGAAATAAAATAACAGCAGAAATAAATAAAATTAGAGAAAGAAAAATTTTTAAATCAACAAAACCAAAAGGTAGTTCTTTGAAAACATCAATAAATTGATAAACCTCCAGCTAAACTGGCAAACATATATATTACCAATATCAGAAATGAAAGAGTACATATCACTACAGGCTCCACAGATATCAAAAGAATAACAAAGGAATACTACTAACAGTCAGATACATATTAATTGGACAACTCAGATTAAATGGACCAATTCCTCAAAAGCCATGAACTACCCACACTTCTCCAGAAAAAAACAGACATCCTGAAAAAATTTTATTATCTATTAAACAAATCGAATTCGAGGTTAAAATATTTCTGAAAATAAAAACTTAAAGTGAGATGGTTTCAATAACAAATTCTACTTAATATATAAAGAAGAAATGACATTAATGCTATAAAAAAAACCTTTCAGGAAATTAAAGAGAATACTTCCCAACTCATTGCACAAGGCCCACCATTCCTCTGATACAAAAACTAGAGGAATTATTACAAGAAAAGACAACAAATCAAAATCCCTATAAACACAGACAAAACTCCTCAAGTATTAGCAAATCAAATCCAGCTGTTTTTATATAAAAATCAATTTCAAATCAAATATAGCATTAATGTCATTTCTTCTTTATATATTTAGTAGAATTTGTTATTGAAACCATCTCACTTTAAGTTTTTATCTATACAAACACACACACACACACACATCTATATTTTTAAAAAATCTCAACCAGTGGGATTTATCTAGGGAATGTAAAACTGGTTCAAACTTGGAAACCTCGATCAGCATCATTCACCATATTATTAGGTAAAAGAAGGGAAGAGGATGGAGATAAAGAGAAGTTGGTTAATAGGTACAAAATGCAATTAGATAGAAGGAATAAGTTCTAATATTCAATAATATAATAGATAATCACACCTAAAAATAACATTATATATTTCACAACTGCTAAAAGAGAAAACTCGTAATGTTTCCAACACAAAGAAAAGATAACATTTGAGGTGACCGATAACCCAATTCCCTGATTTGATCATTTACATGTTGTATACAGGTATCAAAATATCACACATCCCAATAAAATATATGCAACTATTGCATATCAATTAATTTAAGAAAAAAAGAAAGACCACATGATCATATCAATTGATATGGAAAATGCATTTGAGACAATTCTCTATTTGTTCACATTAAAAATGTTCAGTAAACTAGGAATATAATGAAGCTTCCTCAACCTGATAAAAAGAATGTATGAAAAATACTTAATGGTGAAAGAATGAATGCTTTCCTCCTGAAAGGAATACAAGGGAGTTTCCTCAATCTGATAAAAAGTATTTATGAAAAATACTTCATATGGTAAAATACTCCATACCAATACTTTCAATGGTAAAACACTGACTGCTTTCCCCCTGAGATGGAGAATAAAGCAAAAATGTCCACTGTCACACTCCTATTGAACATCCTAGTTCTGGCCAGTAAGAAAAGAAAAAGAAAGAAAAGGTACAGAGATTGGAAATAAAACTGCTCTTATTCACAAACACTATAATTATCTTTCTTGGGCAGGCAGAAAACATTTTAGGCTTTGTAAGCCATAACTATTCAACTTTGTTGTAGCATAAAAATTTTACAATAGGGGTAAAATATTTATGTGTTGAGTTCCCCATAGAAGCAGAATCTGTACTTCTTTGATCACATATAGAATCTAAATCTAAATACTGTACCTAGCAATTGAATTTCAAATATAGCATTTTTAATTGAAATAATTTTTATTTCTCACATTCTCATATTTTTAGATAATTAAAAAGTCAATCTCTATTTGTAAAATAATTTGCCTGGTTCATTTTAGAATTCATTACAGCTTAGCAACATGTAAATATGTAATAGGAGCTTTATTGAGTTACATTACAAACATTCATCACACCTAAATAAACTCTAAAACCTTTTTCAAAATGGTATACTATCATCAAAGACAACATACAATATGCTATCATCACTATAAATCCTTGGAAGCCACTGGTTTAAGTGCCAGCTATAAAATGAAGACAAATGAGGGAAAGAGGTCTGGGGTTTTTAATATTGTAAACACTGATGTCTATTAGAATCTTTAGGGTAGAAAACAGGAATCTGGACTGTAAGGATCACAAAAATCATTCAACAACAAAAAAAAAGCCCAGGACAAGATGGGTTCATGGCTTAATTATGAAACATACAAAGAACTGATAACATTGCTACTGAAACTGTTCCCAAAAATTGAGAAGAGAATTCTAACTTATTCTAAGAGTCCAGTGTCAGTCTGATACCAAAACCAGACCAAGACACAAAAAAGGAAAAATACAGACTAGCATCCCTAATAAACATAGACACAAAAATCCTCAATGAACACTAGCAAAATGAATCCAACAGCACATCAAAAGATAACTATTACCAAGTCCATGATCCAGGTTTTATTCCAGGATGGTTCAACATATGCAAACCAATGAAGGTGATATATCATATAAACAGAATTAAGGACAAAAACAAAATGACCACCTCAATAAATTCAGAAAAAGCATTGATAAAATTTGACATCCCTTCATAATAAAAACCTTCAACAAATTTGGCATAGATGAAACACACTTCAAAATAATAAAGGCCATATACAACAAACACACACTAAATGGGGAAAAGCTGAAAGCAATGCCTCTAAGAACTGAAATAAGACAAGGTTGCACACTTACACCAATCCTATTCAACATAGTACTGAAAGTCCTAACCAGAGTAACCAGGCAACAGAAAGAAATAATAGATAGAATAATAGATAAATAGATAGAATAATAGAATAATAATTTTCCAAATTGAAAAAGAAGAAGTCAAATTATCCTTGTTTGCTGATAATATGATCTTGTATCTTGAAAATCCTAAAGACCCACCAAAACTCTTAGATTTGACAAGTGAATTCAGTAAAGTTTCAGAATACAAAATCATCATATAGAAATCAGTAGCATTTTGGGTGGTGCCTGTGGCTCAACAGACTAGGGCACTGGCCCCATATGCCAGAGTTGTCAGGTTCAGGCCCAGCCCCACCCAAAAATTAAAAAAAAAAAAAAAAAAAAAAAAAAGAAAAGAAAAGAAAGAAATCAATAGCATTTCTATACAACAACAATGATGTAGCCGAGAATCACATAAAGATGGCAATCTCATTCACAATAACAACAAAAATAAATAAATGATATATCAAGGAATATATTTAAGCCAGGAGGTGAAAGATCTCTACTGGAAAAACTACTAAACATTATGAAAGAAACTATAGAAATCACAAACAAATGAAAAAACATTCCATACTTATGGATCAGAAGTATTAATATTATTAAAAATAAACATATTGCCCAAAGCAATTTACAAGTTCAGGGCAGTATCTATCAAAATTCCAAGGTTATTTTTCACACAATTATAAAAAAAAAAATCCTAAAATTCACATAGAACAAGAAAAAGAGCCCAATTAGCCAAAGCAATTCTAAGGAAAAACAAAAAGCTGGAAGTATCACAGTACCTGACTTCAAATTATGCTACAAAGCTATAGTAAGCAAAACAGCATGATACTGTTATAAAAAATAGACAGATCAAAAGAACAGAATTGAGAACCCAGAAATAAAATCACATACTTTGTAGTGAACTCATCTTTGGCAAACTGGAAAGGACATATACTGTGGAAAGAACAATCTTTACAATAAATGGTGCTAGGAAAACTGGACTGCCATATTCAGAAGAATGAAACAAGACCCCTATCTTTCACTATATACAAAAATTAACTCAAGAATATTAAATGTTGGAGACTGGATTAAAGATGGCGGCCGAGTAACAGCTTCCCTTCAACTGGACACAGCGAGTCTGGGGAGACAAAACTCCAGGCATCTCTGGCCGGTGGGATCTGCCTATGATCATCCCTTTGAGGATATAGGGAGCCAGCAAGGGACTTCTGGACCCCAAGAGGAGGACAAAAACAGTGGAGAACTGGCAAGTGATTGCATGTGTTCCATCAACCTAATCACCCCAGCAACCGTGAGTACAAGCAGCAGTGATCCTGCAAACCAGAAGGGCCTTACCTGTGAACTGCTTTGGTGTTCTTGGACTTGGCACTCAGTTGAATTGCCTTGGGGAGAGCTTGAGCAGGAATGTGGAGAACTTGGGCATTGTCTGGGGCCCCAGACTGAGCCACTGAGCCAAAGAACTGCCCCAGCAAGCTCCGCCCTCAGGGTCCCAGAGCAAGGATCAGGCAGGACAAAGTAACCTAGTAACTGAGCAGCCTAAAGGCGGGGAGTGAACTGCCTTACAGCCTTAATCCTTAGGGGCAGAGTGAGACAGTTTTGGCACACTGGAGCTTTGGCTGTTGCCCTGGGTAGAGTGCTGTGACGTCACAGCTCATAGCAACCTCAAACTCCTGGGCTTGGTGCCGCCCAGACCTCCATAAGAGCTGTGCAGCAACCACACAACCCGTGACCTGCACCCACTGTGCCTCCGCATTCCCTGACTAGAAACTGCGGGAGCCACGCAACCCTGCGCCCTCCCTCCGGTGTCCTCCTCGCCGCCACACTGGCCCGTTCATCTGGCCAGGGACTCTGGTAGCTGCGTGCCCTCTGGAGCCCTCCCTGCCTCTGAGCAGAGCCCTTCTCCTGGCCAGAGACTGCTGGACCGTTGGGCTCTCTGTGCCAAAGTCACTGGGTACCAGGCACTCTCAGAACCATGCGCACCACCCCCAGCCCTGTTGCTGGAACCAGGTGTGTCACACACTGGAGCTGCTTCCAAAACCAGAACTCCCTAGCTAGAGCAGCCCCAGAGGAACTACACAGGGTCATCCCTACAAAGATCAGCAACAATAGAGTGATGCCGCTGGGGTCTAATCTTGGAGAGACACCTCCCCAACTCTGAGGACGGCTAGAGGCAATGGTGAAAAATAATGATGAGGCAAAATCAACAGAAAAACTCTGGCAATATGGATAATCAGAGCATATCAACTCCCCCAAGCATCAATGAAAAAGAAGTGACACAAGACCCCATGCACAAACAAATAGCTGAGATGTCAGATATTGAATTCAGGATCTGGATAGCAAACAAGATTGAATTAGAATTCCAAAAGTTATCTCAAGAATTCAACGGATTCAAACACCAAATGACCAAAGATTTTGACACATTGAGACAAGATGATGCATCCCTCAAAGATCTTAGAAACTCAGCAGAATCCCTCAGTAACAGAATGGAGCAAGCAGAAGAAAGGATTTCTGACATTGAAGACAAAGCTTTCGAACGCTCCCAAACCCTCAAAGAAGAGGAGAAATGGAGAGCAAAAACAGACCACTTTCTCAGAGAGCTCTGGGATAATTAGAAGAAAAACAATATTCGTCTTATAGGGATCCCCGAAAGTGACGAAGTGGCTT
>CAUYPK010136300.1:0-18072 GCA_963574355.1 Loris lydekkerianus | reverse complement strand
ACCCATTACCCTCCCTCCACCCAAGCCTTCCCCCTCCCTTCTCCTTCCTTGGTCCTTTCCCCATAGTCTTGTGGTATAGTTGGGTTATAGCCTTCATGTGAAAGCTATAGTTTAGCTTCATAGAAGGGCTGAGTACATTGGGTACTTTTTCTTCCATTCCTGGGATACTTTGCTAAGGAGAATATGTTCCAGTTCCATCCATGTAAACATGAAAGAGGTTAAGTCTCCATCTTTCTTTAAGGCTGCATAGTATTCCATGGTATACATGTACCACAATTTGCTAGTCCATTCGTGGGTCGATGGGCACTTGGGCGTCTTCCATGACTTAGCAATTATGAAGTGGCCTGCAATAAACATTCTGGTACAGATGTCTTTGTTATATTGTGACTTTTGGTCTTCACATTTTAATAAATAGAACGTTAAGTTTAAATGACCACGTCTAGCTCATGACTACCATATTAGACAGCACAGTTTGATTTGATTTAAAATAACAAGTATAAATAATAACTTTGAATTAAAATGGTAATTACAATTAGAAAAATAGAAGCTGATCTGTTCTTAAATATAAAAATGACCTAAGCCCAGGAAACACAAAGTTCATTGAAATGACACAGCTTGGCTTTCATTATTTTTCTGGTATGTTTCATCAGCAGATTTGAATACTAAAGAAGTAATTATTGGCAATTACATATGCACTATATGTCTGTGGATTTTACTTTTATGTTTTGTGGTATGAAAGTTCAAGTGGGGTTTGAATTCATAGTAAAACTTAATGTGCCTTGTGAGTGAATGCAACTGTGTTTCTTAATTGAACACATTAAGATATTGAACTATTTTATTGAACTAATAAAAAGACTAATATTAAGTTAGTCAATATATCATTGTATGCTTAGAGGAACCCAATGAATAATTTAACATAATATTGAATACTCTATAACAAGAACGTGTGTATTACAAAGTGAAATGGTTGTTATTGGTGGCTCAAATGGCTAGCAAGTTTATATCTATGTAAGTATGTTAAATTATCTTGAATATTTTTAGTATGGGTTTTTATTTCTGTATCTGCATCATAAATGGATATAAACTTCTTATATATTTTAAAATATCATTAATTTTTTCACTAAGGTATCACTATAAATGGTTTTTATTTTATGTAAGCAAATAGTATTTTTATAGTGTTGGGTCTCAAAAACCAGTATCCTAAATTATGCTTTGACATGTTGAACTGAAGACACCTCACGGTCCCTCTGACATGCCTTCTTCCCCAAAGTCTCCCCCAAAGCATAGTGCACAGTTACTATCAGAAGTTCTTGATCTGCCAAAAGGAAGACTAAAGTATGTCAATAAACCTGGCCAGACTTTTGCCACAAACCTATTTCTGCTTTGCAGGCTCAACTGACTTCACCCCAGGTCACACTCCTGGAGCCCTCTTAATCGTTCTTTGCCGCTCAACAGAATGCCTCTTTTCTCCCCTATCATACCCTGTTTTTACAGGAGCCAAAACCTCTGTTTTCCGATAATCTCAAGATTTGTGATTTTCTATACTTCACTGGGTGTTGGGTCTAGAAGACTCCTGTACCACATAAAACCATGATCAAATAAACTGTCATATTTTTCTCTAATTTATCTGTCTTTTGTGAGTTAATATTTAAACAACCCTTTGGAGGGCAAAGAGGATCTTTTCCCTTCACCCCTATAGCAGCTAACAGATTAAAAAAAGCATAAGCTGGCTTTTGTACCTCTAAAACATAGATTCTGATTTAGCATTAGCATCTACTGAAAAGCACAACTGTAAAGTCTTCCTGGTCTTAATATGGGGGCTCAATTTGCATTTGTACCTTGGAATCCTCTCAATTATAAACATGGTGTCCCTATTATCTCAGGGCACACAAATTTGCCTCACCTTCATTGTTATAATTATTGACTTGCTGAAATTTCCTCACGATCATAGCATCCATTGCCCTGAAATATCCCATAGTGCACATAAAGAAAATCACTCTGACCCAGTAAGTAATAAATTCAAATTAAATCAGGTCTTTGGCATTCGCAAATTGGCTTTACAAAATGAGACTCCATCATTCTTCTACTGTAGTCAAAATAGTTAATATGGACCAATGCAAATTCAATCAAGGACTGAAAGTAATTATAAAAGGCCTTCTGACAAAGGGTGATTATCCCCCTACCACTCTATTTATAGCTCAGTCTGGCCTGTTGCTAAACTTGGTAAGAGCAAATGGCACTTCATAATTGATTACCACAAACTTAAGACCACTTAGTGCAAGGGGCTTGATCCATACAGGCTCCCATAACCAGTATTATTGAAACTACTCACTCAGTCTCCATCAGCAGTAAAGTAGCAAATACTCTATTATAGTGCCTATTTAAACATCTTCTCAATGAAAAAGCAACATATACTTTTTCCTGCTTACCAACAGGGTAAGCAGCATCTTAGGTGCTTACACAATCTCTGAGCATGATCTTAACAATGTTAAACTTTTCTAAGGACCCAGGTACAACCTTTTGCAGATGACCTCCTCCTCCAAGGAGATTTCATTGACATATTTCATCCAGTACGTGAAAATACTCATGAAGAGGTTCACTCAAAAGAGATGGGCCATTTCAGTACACAGAGTGCAAGGCTCATATCTTTGTTTAAAGTTATGAATTGTTTGGTAAACTGAAAGCCACTTCATACTTAGAACTGTCAAGAAATAACAATTGGCATATATCTTTATAAATGTCAAATATCTTTTAGAAAATTTTGTTTTGTCCTGGAGGCAAAGTATTCCTCACTTACAAATTTTGCTTATGATTATTTATGGTTTTAGTTATTGTCACTTTCAAATCATCCTACCTTGAACGAGAATCCTTTCAACAAAGGGTACTACAAGCTGTACAAAAACTAAAAAATAGCTGCTCCCATTAGTAATCCTAGAGATCTTTCACTATAGAAGATTTAGAAACTTCCTCTTGTGGCTCCCAGAATCTTTTTGTTGCACAAGTTTATCACCATATTTTTGTTCATGAGTTTCCGAGGTAAGAAATCACTCCTCTTGGTTCCACAATTTATAATAAGCCGTTAGAGAGGCAACTTCAGGTCACATACTGTACTCTTTTAGAAACAAAAGCTCTTACACATCTTAGGTTCCTAACACCAACCTACCTCCTAGGTCTTAGGTCATGGAAGAAGCAACTTGGAAACTTGGCCCAGCTGTCAAAGCCTCCTTACTACTTTATTCTTGCTATGAGTTGGAACAAAATGTGGTCTTTCTTGCACATCCCACCTGCAGTAGGAGGCAATCTCCGCTTTCTCTGACAGGTATCATGTTGCTGGAGGTAACTTTTAAGAGAAAGGAAACTTTTCTCTTAGACCCCTTGACTAGCTAGGGAGGTCCTGGGGATCAACTGAGTGGAGCTAATGAAGCTTAAGCACACAATAATATTAAAAAGGTCTCTTCTAGATAATGTGGTCCAGAATAAATTTAAACAATGTCTACCAGGAATTGCGCAAACCATGTGCAATTGCAATTGAAAGACAGAATGGTGGTTCCAATGACTGGGAATGGACACGTTAATTTAGTGGCAAAGCACCAGGAATGCCATATATCTGCAAAGCTTGAGACTCTCCAATGCAATGAAAAACTCACCCTTCCCAAATACCACTAACACACTCATTGAAAAATAATACCTCAGATACTAGTTCTAGAATTTTCTTTCAGATATTTTTTTTCTTAAGTTATTTCCTTACATTTTACCTTATACACCATCTGGCTCATGTAATACATTTTTTAAGAAAACATTTAACTAATGAATCTAAAAATGTCAACGGAATAAATCTTAAGCACAAGATTCTTGAATTTTGCAATATATAATTTTCAAAATTACATAAGAGCTTTCTAATAATCTTGTTCAATTTGGAAAGGGAGAGATATTCTCTAGATTTCAAAGCTGTTTATGTCAAAACAGTGATAAGTATATGCAGATTTTTCTTAGTGGAATCAAGCAGTTTTATAAACGTTTTACTTTGGAAATAGTATTTTAAATAGTATTTTGACTCTATTTGTTGCACAATTTCCTGCTCATAAGTCTTTTCTTTGTAAATATTTTTATGAAGAGTCAGAATATAAACCTTCAGAGCTGAAAGACAAAAATATAGATTGTCTGTGACAGGAGAAATGTATTGTGCTGGATTTTCTGCCACCGTGAGGCAAAAACAGAATTAAAATATTCTGTGGTTTGTATCTGTTACAGTTGTAAATGTATGAACTTTGCTAATAGATTTGGACTAAGCATAAATAGCACATGAAAGGAAAATCCAGGAAAAATGATATCCAGTTATAAAATATGTATATTTTATATGATCACAATCTAGCATGCAGGAAAAAAACTCTCAAAATTTTATCTGGGACAATATTTTTTACTGATATAACTTATAACTTTCTCAAGAGAATAATAGTATTGCTATGAAAAGGCTTGAGTGACTTTTCTGACTTTGAAGTGATTAAGAATTCCTTCCAGAAAATTAGAATTAACCACCCAGTGGACAGACCATTCTTATTATTTGTATATTAGTTTTGTATATATATGCTTCTACAAAGAATAAGAAATGAAGTTGCTTTGTGAAGCACCTCTTGTCTTTGGCAATTTTCAATAAAACTTTGATATTTTTCATGATCACGTCCGAAAAGTTGCTAGAGCACATGCTTATGGCTATTGAGCTCATTGGTGAATGACGATAATGTAACGTTTAGAATAGCAACTATACATTGCTTATCATTAAATCATTAATCAGTATACACTTGTTATCATATGTAAGTTATTATTAATGAAATCTAATAGTCGTATTTTTGATTATTACAAAGCTGTAGTGTAATTTATCTACATGAAGACGATTATGAGCATAGGCGGAACTTTCATTTTTAAATACTAATACACTTCAAGAATGGAGGGCAGGTGACTTCTAAGCAGCCACACTGAAATGCCCTCACTGTAATGAAAAAGCGCTTCTTGGCCTGGAGTAATGGGAATGGGCTGATCTGGGCACATAAGATCAACAGGAGTTTATTAGGCTCATACACACACATCCCAGGTGAGGACAGCACAGCACACCACACAAGGCTGCATTGGGATTTTACTTGGGAATGGATTAAAGAGGTAGGAGCTGTAGAAGGCCGTTTGTAGTACTAAGGAGGTAGGGTGACATCAGGTTCCCAAGGAGGGTATAATTGTCTTCATTGAGTAGTTCCACTGGAATAAGCAGGAACTGTTTCTGGTCCACATGAAAGGAGGAGACTATCTGGGGAAGCATTTCAGGAGGGGAACTTGTAGTCAGGCGATTTGGAACCCTCCTGGTTACCCCTGGTTACCCCAGACATCAAGGGGCTACATAGAATTGAGGCTTAATCTTAGGCCTTACACCAGATCTTCTTCTATTGACTTTCATTTCAGCCATTGCTTTAGGTAACTGGCTAAAAAATATGTAAAATATTTATGTAAAATATTTCCTGTATATAGCCAATGTTTATCATAATACTGGATCGAAGCTATGTTACAGAATGAATTTGATTACTCCTTCTTAGATGTATAGAAAGATGAATCTCTATGAAGCTGTCACATTTGTAAATACATGGAAATTAGTAAGAGTATGGGGTATTGCAATGATTTATCAGAAACTTGTTGTGTTTCCATTTCTATATTTATATGCATAAGTTAATAATGTTAATCTTGTCAGAGTATTATGTTTTGCACTGAAAAGTCACTGAATAAAAAAATAAAAACAATCTCTTGGTGCATATTTATAACAAGTTCTAAAGACAGGGATTTATAATTGTAAAAGCAAGCTATTGAGTTGCTTAATCAAAAAATATATTATTAAAAAGTTGAATTTTGTGGGCTTGAATGTTTTTCTTTTTTCTTCCTTGTTTTGTGTTTTAATTAATTGCTTTTATCATTTCAAAACTATTAAAAATCTTCAAAGTACTTAAAAATGGGCTACATAGATAAGATAATACAAAGATATTTAAGAGGCAATCCTGGTCCTCAAGGAGATTCCAGTCAAGTGGTGAAAACGGACATTTGTGTTTAGTAGTAGAACCTTCAAAGTTATGACTGTGATCACCAGAACTAACACCTATAGGAACACTCAATCAAAATAACGTTTATGAGTTGTGAAAAGAAATGGCATCAAGTTGAATCTTCTAACAACACAGAGAAAAAATTGGTACGGTGAGATATTTCCAAGGGAGCTGCCTATGCACAACTATATACAGAATAATTTGTGATAATATAAATAGTGCTTACACAATCCAGACCCTGCCTTCCATTTCAATCTCTTTCCCCACCAGTCTCATCTTAATTATTTATATGGATTACTGGTGTTATTTCTGTGTCTTGAATAAACAACACTTGCTGTTGGTTCAGGGTCCTTGAACCTCATCTTCCCTGCCTGGGAGGAGCTTTACCTTTGCATGCTTTGCTATTTCAGTTAATGTTTTAGCTTGGATGTCTCTCTTTCCAGAAAACTTTTAAAGCTTTCTTCCTTTCCCAGTCTCCATTAACATTGTGCTGTCCCATTTCACTCTTTTTAAGATTTATAACATTTTCCAAAATTATCTGTTCTATTTGTATTTATTTTCCTGGTACTTCTCCCCACTAGAACACCAGTCAGATGAGTCAAGAACCATCAAGCTGGCTAACCCTGTATCGTCAGCCTCATAAAGCAACACAGAAAACAGGTGGGCCATGAATAAGAATGGATAGATGACGGATACATTAATAGGATGAGACAGGAGAATTCAGTATGTGCCACATCACCAATACATGTCAGACCTACCTTTGATGAATGGCTTTGAATTTGAAGGATATTTGGATTTATTAAAGAATTTGAGGAGATGTAACCTGATCTATTTGTGTTTTCAGAAAACTCACTTTGACAACTGATGAAAATCTGTCCCAAAGGATGAGAGCAAGCTAGGAATAGGCCGAAATAAATGAAATTGAATCCTAAGCTAAGTTATAAATGAGATTCACAGAATAAATACTCTTTGACAAAGATCGATGGGGTGGTTAATGGAACTTAATAAGTATAATAACAAAGAAGAATATTGAGATAAATAACAGGGTGGAGAAAACCATATTAGGTATACCATAGATTTCTGTGCTTATTATCTTACTTTCATGGCACCAGATGATTTTGTGTTTTGCTGCGGTTTATATTTCCATAGAAATGGTTAAGTACTTACTCAATATAATGGTATTTCTACCACTTAACAGTTCTGAAAAGATAAATGTATATAAAAAGCTTAAAATACTTTTGTTAAAGTGTTATATAATTGTGAACATTATAATAGTTTATATTTCCATATATAAACTGCATTGAAAATATTTCTGATGGGACAGAAATATATTCTCCCAACCACATAATTTTTATCTGAATTACTTAAAATAGATATAATAAATATTATATATCAAAAATAATTAATATAAAATGGACACTTAAAATTAACTATTTTTCTTTTTTTATTTTTTTAACTATTTTTCTATAACTTGATTATAAAATTGTATTTTAAAACCTACTGTATTGCTGTAACAGTCATTTGGGATTTAAATACGTTTAATTTTACTTTAATATTGCCTTTAATTATCCAAACTGTTTTTTTCAGTCTGAGAATTTTGAATGGCTTATTATTCAGTGATTTCATTTACAAAGGGGAACTTTTAAAATTATTCTATGTGGATGTAACTCAGAGCACAAGAGAGGCCCAAGTTACTTTGTATTTTTCAACATCCTAGGCTTGTGCAAATGGAAAACCCATCACAAACCCCATCATTTATGAGGCGTAGGCTTTGAAGTGCCTTTCTGGAAATTTTTGAAGTCTCCCTGTGCTGTTTGGTACTATCCAAAGCCAGGGATGTGGGGGTATCCACATCAGGCAGCCAAAGCCCAGATCTGAATCCTTTCTGGAGATGTCTTTGCTGTTGTACCTCCTTATGAGGGAATGACCAAATGTCCCCACAAGCTCCTGGAATCAGGCCTTTGGGGCTATCTCAGTAAGGTTCCTAATACCAGAGCTGGTTCCAAAAGGAAGGCCTAGTTAAAGAATTGCTTGCACTTCCTAGCAACATAGAATTTCTGCAATGAAATTTCAGGAGAATGAGTGGCACGAATAGTGCTGAAATGGTGAATTTGAATGATACCCATGTCAGATAGAGGAAGAAATCAGAATTCCAGAATTGTATTTTATCTCTGCACAACACCTATATACATGGCTAAGGGTTGCACAGAGGAAAACTTAAGGGAAGATTTGTTGTATACGTTCATACCCTTCTCACTGGGACCACTTTTAATGAAGTGAGGTGCCTTATACTCAGTTAAAAAGCTCTAATGAATACCATCATTAAAAGTAAAGAAATTTTCTTATGACATTCTAGCCACAAACCCTAGAATCAACACATTTATATATGTCAAGTTACACCTTAGGGACTACTATCTGTTTTATTTTTTGAAATCCTAGGATTAAGTATACATCAAACCAATCTATGTATACTAAAATAATCAGAATAAAACTGTATCATGTGGCTAATTGCAGCATTTGTGTCCAATGTTTCTTCATGTTTAGGTACTTCCCTAGGAACTCTCTCATTAAAAGTTCCCATTAGAAACATATATTAAAAATAGAATTTCATTCAGCAACCCATGCCATCACTAAAATACAACCAAGAAAGATTACTGTAAAGAAGACAGAAGCTTCTATCACTAACATATTATCTAAACCTTTGGCGATGGAGGTGTCCTTAAGATACCTCTGCAGCTTGTTAATAATAGATCCATTTCGGGCGGCACCTGTGGCTAAGTTGGTAAGGCGCCAGCCCCATATACCAAGGGTGGCAGGTTCAAACCCAGCCCCGGCCGAACTGCAACAAAAAAATAGCCGGGTATTGTGGCAGGCACCTGTAGTCCCAGCTACTCAGGAGGCTGAGGCAAGAGGATCACTTAAGCCCAGGAGTTGGAGGTTGCTGTGAGCTGTGTGATGCCATGGCACTCTACCGAGGGCCATAAAGTGAAACTCTGTCTCTACAAAAAAAAAAAAAAAAAAAAAAAAAAAATCCATTTCACCATATCCATCTCCTTGCGCCTTCAGATTCTTTCCACTCAAACACACTAAAGATCACATTTTTTGGAACCCAGTAGGCCACTATTTAGTCCAAATTTCAATTACCCCAAATATCACAGTATTAACTTCATGCCAATGTGCATGAATCAATCCAGTAACTCTGAATTTTAGATGAGTGCATCCAAACTAAACAAATCACTGTACTTAGCCTACTATTTCCTCTTACTTGGCCTAACATTCTTGAAATTGACTACCATATAAACGATTCAGAATCCTAATAATTTGAATTAATGAAGGCTTTGCCTTTATAGTATAGACTACACATATATCTTTCTGCTGTAAATCATAAAAGTTTGTGTTCAAGATTTCATTGGAATCCAGTTCCTTTTGGACTTGTATGTCAGGAGATGGAAAGTTATTAGGAGAGCTTGGAGGAGATACAGAATCATATTTTGATAATGGATTATCTGAGAATATAGTATACAATATATGGGGGGCTGATCCACTCAGATATGGTGAAGTGGACTGTTTCTCAGGTAAGGAGGGTGTTTTGAGGAACTCCAAAGGATCTCATTCACAGATACTCAAATATAACTCTCCTATAATGTAAAGTTTTAATCTCTTCTTAAAAGTATACTTTGCAGATAATAAGGAGCTCATAATATTTCCTTCTTTCTTTATGCTATTAATACCCGTCTTTTAGTGGTTTCTATTATCAATGATTTATACTTCATTTTATCATCTTTCGGCTGAACATTATAAGATATTCAATGGGAAATAAAGTCAATTTAATGAATGTATAGAGATTTAAAAAATAAAATATGTATTATCAAAAAAAATAGAGTATACAGTCTATATAAAGTACAGTGAGTCCTCATTTAACTTGTTGATAGGTTCTTAAGAACTATACCTTTAAGTAAAAGGACATGTAATAAAGCCAAGATTACCATAGACTGATGTAAACATGAGGTTACATATTTCTGGTCACAAAGAACTCATTACGTTTCTAAATAAAGAAAAAAATCTTCTAACATGAAACATTAAAAAATGTGAGCTATACATACATTTAATAAAAAACAGTAAGAGAGTCATTTGCTTGTGTATTCTAGTTCAGGGTGGCAGGTAGCTAGAGCCTAATCTAACAGCTCAGGCTACAAGGTGGGAACTAACCCTGGACAGAATAGCTTCCCCTCACAGGGCACACTACACACTCCGCCCATTCCCTCATTAAGGTACACCGAGTGGCAGAGTGGGCACATGTTTAGAATATGGGAGAAAAATGGAGTACCCAAAGAAAACTCACACTCATTTTTCTTCTCTTAGTGATAGTGAGACTTGTCAACTATTTCATTCAAGTTTCTGTAAAACAGAGACTTTCTCCTGCAGCCCCACCTAGCATTCTTCCAAATGTATATTCTTTCACCCCCAGTTTAGTTTTTCCTTGTTCAATACTGATTTAGTCCCTCTGGAATGTAAACTCTACAAGAACATGGCCTTTGTTACGTACACTGTTTCTTTGGCTGGGGCAGGGTTTGAACCCACCACCCATGGCACTTGGGGCCAGCACCCTATTCCTTGAGAAACAGACACTGTCCTTGATACAGTATTTCATTCACTGCTATCACTAAAATATTCAGCATTGTGCAATTTATTTATAAATATTTTTATATTTATAACATTGAATATTTTTGGGTTTTGAATATATAAATTAATATCGCCCTGGGAATAACTTTTAAGAAGTGTAATTCAAACACCATTGCCCTGTATGTGGAAAATATCATTCTTCTTTTCTTTTTCTTTGAAAATCTCATTCTTAAGGTATAAAGTTTTAGTTCTTTAGCTGGTAGAAATTGTTCCTTGTTTTCCTCTCTTTGACAATTTAAATAATTCACTTTGCTCACTTATATTGTTACATGCGATGTTTTCAGGTATTTATACTTTCATGTTTTTTTTTTATGTTTAGTTTTAATAAAAATAATACTTGTGTATTTTTATGATGGTACAATGTAATGTTTTGATCTATGTGTACAATGTAAAAATTTTTAAGTTATTCGGTGTCTGGAAAGAAGTTTCACCTCTCTTAGCCTCACTACAGGCTTATATTACTCTTTTCTTTCTACTTGTTAAAACTTTCAGGGCTGAATAAATCTTCCTGACTTAGGTACATTTCCTACTTTTTTGTCTGACTACGCTTCACTTTCTCATAATAAACTCCATTCTTCTCTAGTTATATAAGTAGAAATAAAAACTATTCGTTGTTCACGAACAGACGTACACAGGATAGAGGAAGTTTAATCTTGTTATATGTTTATAATCTCTGCACTTGAAAACTGAAAAAAAAATTAAATGTATCTCCCACTTGTTATGTAATAGAATCAATTTTTATATATTGCAGATAAACTTTTCTTAATTGAATATCATTATAACTTTATAAACTTTCAAAAAATGTGATCAATTTTATTTATATCATATGCTATTACTATTTTGAAGCTCAAATTAGTATACATTATACTGCTGGGAGCCCATTTATAGCAGATGACTATGATTATGAAAATCCTGTTGAAAATAAACATGACTTCTGGAAATCAATGGAACTTCCAAGTCATACCTTTAAACACAAAAGAGATGTAAACACCAAGATATTATCTCATCAATATTGCTCAGTAATATAACTAGTACACACACGATAAATTAATGTACATAGTCTACATCTCATGTTCATTTTGCAGCAGGGTTTCACACTAAAATGAGGTGGAATTTTATTCTTTATATGAAAAGGTAAACTATAGGGCACAAGGTGTTTTGGACCAATCTCTCTGCCAGTTGGCTGGAACTGATTTAGTCTGTAGCTTCTTACCAAGAAAGAATGTGAGGCTGGTCTCCCAGACAATGGATGCTTCTGGCAGGATTTTCAAGGCAAAGGTATCCAGGTTGGCTGGCATCAAGGATTCCAGCAAGATCACTGGGGCAATGTTTTTCTAGAGCAGATTTCCACTTCGTTACAGAAGGAAAACTTAAGGCAGTTAATACACCTTATAATATTCAGCAACATAGGCATACATGACTATGCCCTTTTTCTGATACAGCCACTTAATTTTCTGTAAAGGGTCTCATCTTAGCCACAGAAAATCCACCTTATTTATCAGCCAGGGGTCCAATATTGAAATTAGAATCAATGTTACAAGGACTTGTTTTCTACTTTGATTTTCTTTCTTTTTCTTGAAGAAACAATTTTGTATCTTGAAAGAATTTACTTTGCTTTTGTGTGGACCCAACATTCCAGTACTGATTTATTTCATGGCAGTTCTACAAAATGTATTTTTTAAGCTGCATAATTTGCTTCTCTACAGCCTTATGATTTTACAGCCACTCATGAATCTTGCATTTGCATTGAAGTGTAGCTTTTTATCCCACTTAAACTCTCCTTCAGTCCCTGCCGTGGTAGGCCGTCTCAATCTACTAACGACTTACATCACCCTCAAAATCAGGTGGTTTCAATAAAATCTGTGCAAGTCCATCCATATATCTGAATCATATTCTGAATAACGTTTTTTTGTTAAACCTTATATTTGAATAAGAATTTATCTCACGCTCAATTTTAACTAAAAATATGAATGTAAACAATATTGTAAGTTAAAATCTATTCCCCAGAGATCTTTGAAGCAATCACATAATAGGCTTCTAATATCAAATTTTATAATTGAAAAATCTAAATTAATATGATTTCTTCTCATTTCCAGGTACCTTTTTCATAGAAGTGTGTCTTTTCTCCCTCTTCTCGTTCCATTCCTCTCCTTTCCCTTCTTTTTCATATCATTAGTATTCTCTATTTAGACATTTTTACATTCTAGAATTTCAAACTAGAACCCAATCACTTTCTTTAATGGAATGCACATGTGATCAACTTTGGGGGTTTTCTTTCTAACTTCCGTGTCAGTTTCCTCCTATCTACTGTCTATATTCTCTTTCACGGACTATGTGGCTCAGTTGGAAAGTTGTGAGATACACAAAACTTGCACTGGAGAATCAGAAAGGATGCTGTCTATCTATGTTTCTTGACAATGAAATAATAGACCATAACACAGTCTGGCTCAAAACTTTGGTAGTGACCTATATTATCTAAATTTTAATGTACCTGTTGTCTTCCAGAAGTTTTTGGAAATCATTAGTCAACCGTGTTCTCTCTAACCAAAGTTGTTTTCTTATGTTTTGTAGATTTATTATTATAAAGATTATAAATTGGACTTGTATAAATATATATATAAACCTGTGACTTTTTCAATGTAGTGGGACTTTGGAGTAAAACATACATGTTAAGTCTTTAAAATAAACATTATTACTTGACCTCTTGAATTCATCAGACATAGTGTTTGTGCAACTCTTGTTAGCTGTTTTTATTACTTTCTATTGATGTCATAACATTTTATCATACAAATTATCACAAAGGTGGTAGGTTAATGTAACATAGGTTTATTATTTTACAGTCCAGAGGTCATGAATTCAAAATAGATGTTAAGGTGTTAGCAGAGCGGAGCTTCTTCTGGGCACTTGGGAATGGATACCATTTCTTCTCATTGTCGGCTTTTAGGTCACTTGAATTCCTGGCTTTCTGGCTTCACCCCTGCCACCCCCCATCCTCCAATCTTCAAGGGCAGAAGTGCTAAGTTTTCTCTCCTCCATCTTTTCCCTTCTTCATTTCCTTCTTGCCCCCACTCCACCCTCCACCCACACATTTCTGCCTTCATTTTATCACAGAAGGACTCCTGTACCTATTTACATTGGGCCCACTGAATAGTCTACAGTAACCTTCTGTTTCATGAAACTTAATTTAACCACATCTGCAAAGTTGATTCTGGTGTAGGTAACATATTCTCACAAGTTCCAAGTTAAGAAAATAGACATCACTTTGAGGCATTACTTAGGCTATCACACTGTACTACACATTTTGGTTATTTACTTGCACTAATATTAATTTTAATATGTCAGTTAGGTGATGCATACTTGGTTCTAGTCAATGTATGCCAAGATCCTAGGACTTTATAAAATTATTTATATAACTATATGATATGAAAGTCTAATAAGTTTCTTAAAGATGAGAAAAACTCAAGGGTTTTGGTTCTTATTTTCATAACTTATCTATTTTAAGTTTATAAAATAAAGTTAATCTCATTCTTCTCTGAAAAAGTGCATGTGATAATAGTGTGTATAGAAGATAATCTTTTGACCTGTGTCTGAATTTTATAAGTTTATACGGAGCTATGCTATCAGTATTACATCCTGAATATTCTCAAATTGTTATTTGAATTCCATTTTAATTCATTGGTTAATTATTATAGATAAATATGTCTATTTTCATCCTTCTATCTAATTAGTTTTGATCAAACCTTTATTCTTTGTTTTATTATATTGCAGTCATTTCTATTATTGGGAATTCACTAAAATAAACTTATCTGGTAACTTAGGGATGTGTTGTCTGACGTACGTGACCAAATTTTAAGTCTTTATTTTCTGTTTATCCCATGTGTAAATAAAGTGTTCATATAAGTATGGATCAAGTCTCCTACCTAATATGTTATTTGTCTGACTATTCTTTATCCACTCCATCGCTTTTAAGATGAAAATCGGTCAAGCTTGCCTTGCTGAATATTCCTTTATTTTATTTATTTATTTATTTGTTTGTTTGTTTATTTATTTATTTTTTACAAGACAGACTCTTCCTATGTTGCCCTCAGTAGAGTACTGTGGCATCGCAGCTTACAGAAACCTCAAACTCTTGGGCTGAAGTGGTTCTCTTGCCTCAGCCTCCCATGTAGCTGGGACTCTAGGCACCCGCCACAATGCCCGGCTATTTTTTGTTGCAGTTGTCATTGTTTGTTAGCTGGCCTGGGCTGGGCTGGAACCCGCCAGCCTTGGTGCATGTGGCTGGCACCGTAACCACTGTGCTATGGGCGCTGAGCCTGAATATTTCTTTTTTATATAGAAGATTACTTGTCCTTAATATTTATTCTTACATAGCTAAAGCACAAATGTGAATACATGCTTTCTAGTATACAGAGCACATGAAAAGGATATATTTTTCTGTAGGACCTCATTTAAAGCAGGTGATGCGTGTTAAGAAATACTGGTTTAAAAATCATTAGGCCATTACACTCGATGTGAGAGTATTTATCTGGGGCTTCCAACAAAGTGGCAGGATCTGAACAAGAATAGAGAGATTCTGACTGACACACCAAACAAATCTCTTATACCAAATACCTTGGTAGACTTAAGAGGTACAGCTCCCTGAACTTCTCCAGTCTAATACTGCTATTTAAGACTGACACTCTCTTTATCACAACAAACTGTAACTTCAGTAAGATTTATATGGTGAGGCACTAGATTTTGCCAAAATCCAAGGTAGTCTTGAAAGAGACTATTTTACTTTTAATTTATTGTGTATGTCTGATAAATGAGCATTAGCTAAAAAATAACTGGTGTTTATAATGAAACGAACTAATATTATAAAGAAAAAAAACTTTCTCAGCAAATGTATTACGTGACACAAATTATGAAAATTCTTGGTTGGCAGCTGAACTCCCTATCCCTTCCTCCTCTCCTCGACTTCACCCTTCAAGACCTCAGCCCAACACACAAATGATAATTTGGTCAAATATGTACATACTTGAGTATGTACAATACTGTTGTATGTAACAAGTATGTAAATACTGTTACAGTATTTCTTAAGAGGATCACAAAATCTTCCAATGCCTTAAAGTTATCTTCAGTTCTGGCAGAAAAGGAAGTGTGTGTCTAAAGAGAACTTAGCTGCTTACACAATGCTTTATGAACAACTTGTTGAGAAGGAAAAAAATGACTGCTGGCTTGTTATTTCTTTAAAGTTTATTCACATTTGTAGAGCCTGAAGGAGACTGTGTAAAGAAGATAAAATAAAAGCTTGGATGCCACACAAGATTAACTTGGCAACAGAGATAAGAGCATTTAATCAATGGCAAACCAGCTTCTCTGCGCAGATCAGATCACAGTCACTGGAGGGGAAAGTGCACAAGGCCCATGACTGATTGCTATTTACCTTTTGAGAACAATGACAGTAATATTTTGCATTTTGATAGCTACTTTGATCATAAGTTTCCAAACTCTTAGCATATTTTAAGGTACTAAACCTTCTAGAAAAGATAGGACTTCAATCAGAATTTTATAAAGGACAGATGCATGGATTTCTGTTGGAGAGGATGCAGGATGAGTGGAGATTACAGATACTTTTGAAAACATCACACAGCTCGACCCTTGTGGAGTACACAGGCTTCTATTTTATGTAAAAGCCATGAGAGTTTCAAGCTAATCAGAATTTTCACTAAATATTACCATATATACTCGAGTATAAGCCGAGTTTTGGGGCACACATTTGTGCCAAAAAACCCGAACTCGGCACAAATTTTGTGCCCAAAAATCTCGGCTTATACTCGAGTATATACGGTAATTCTACACAGCAATATTGAGGTTTTGTTATAAATGCAATGTTGTGTATTAACCACTGAAAATAAATATATCATAAGTCTTGAGGGAACAAATAAACAGTAGGGCAAAGGAGTGGCAATATAGCAAAAATCATATCAATCTGCAGCCTTTGAATACAAGTCTTTATATGGATATAGTGAGATAAATCACCCACCTGTATGTGGAGTAATTATAAAACAATAGTTATTAAGTGTGATAAATAGCCTGGGGATGTTAGCAAAGATTCATAAATATTTACTTCCTACAAACATCTTTCACACAGACACACAATTACGAATCAATAAATTGTCTTTCATTATAAACACATGACATACATCAAGCCCTTGAAAATTGATAAGAGAAACACCCGAATAACACCCTACACTAGGTAATGAAGAAATCATCATATGGTGAGAAAAAAAAGATAAAAACTTTTATAGTTCCCCTTTCTACTAAATGGTGAGAAAGTTAGAGAGAGAGAGAAAAGGACAGAGAGAGACCTTACCCCAAGAACGTCATTTAAGATTATTTTACATTCACTGTTTTCCATCTCAGGCTGTGTATAAAAGAGACCAAAAATATTTCCAAAATATCATTCTTTGGCATATTTCAAGATGGCCATTGGGAGAAGTTACAAACCCAAGAATAGCTGAAAAGCTGTCCCTTGTGGGAAAGATTTGCATTTGTTGAGGAAATAAACAACAGGTGCACACAGACTTTTCCGGAGTTCTCCGTCCTTCTGCCGCCCTCCCCACTTTATTCTAGGAGTGATTATCTCACAGAAAAAAGAGACTAAAGATCTTAGGGGAAATCTTTCACCACTGGCTACCATCAACTGTTGTGAGAGCGGTTGCCTGTGAGATTTCTTCTGCATAGCAATACCACCTTTGCTCCCTGCCTTTTATCCTCTTCCTCAGCACATAAACTGCCTAGCTACGTTCGGATCCCCTGAGTATAGTATGAAAGCTTCAGCCATCTGGCCCTTTCTTTGAATTTTCTTATTGTGAATGACTCCCATGGCATGCATGTCCCCACAGAACCAATTTGTGTGCCGTTTTCTCCCCTGTTAATATATTACGTTTGTTTTATAGATTCAAATTGTCAAATCTTCAGAAGGGGGCAACTGCCTTACTCTATAGTTTGGCACCTTAGTTTGAAACATTACCCTGCTGGTTTTGGAGCCCACAGTTGAAATTCGGGGACAAATGGCAAAAGGAGGCAGAAACAGGTGACATTTCTTTTTTTTTTTTTTTTTAATTGGGTAATTTGAGGAGAGTTTTTTGTTTTTTTTTTTTTTTATTGTGGAGAAGGGGCAAGGAGAGAAGGCAGGGGAAGAGGTGAGTGACAGGGTCGGGCCAGTGGCATGGTACCACATTGGCTGTATCTAGGTAGAGGCAGTTTCAGGCCGGGCCTTGCTGAGTCGTTGCTACACGGAAGTAGCTCGATGGATCTGCTTCTAGTCAGG
>CAUYPK010136299.1:0-15827 GCA_963574355.1 Loris lydekkerianus | reverse complement strand
TACCTGCCATGGGAACGATCACTTGATAAACTCTGTGGCTATTCTGAGTGTGGCGCAGGAGGGAGAGAAAGGCGGAAGCCAGAGATATCCGTGGGAAAATTATCCTAAGTGTCATTATCCTAAGTGAGCCTGTCACTACGCTGGGCCCCCAGAAGTGAGACCCAGACTGGGCAAGTTTAGGATGGGAAAGGAGGAGAAACCTGTCAGAACCTGAAGGGGACTGGGATGGGGTGGGCGTGGGGAGGGCCCCTGTGGAGGGGACCAACCACGTGGAAGAGGCACAGGGCAGATGGGAGGCACTGACCTCCAGCAACCGGGGTTTCCCAGGCTTTGCCAAAAGCCACCATGAGTACAGGTCAGCAACTGCTCAGGGTGGGGGGCAGCCCAGGCCACGAGCTGGGTGGGGACCGGCAGGGCAGCAGTCATGTCCACTGCGTTCTCCCCTGAGTGCTTATAGCACCTCTGCAGCTCCACCTGGGTCGTCTGCTGCCAGCCCCTCAGCAGCTGCGTGTACCTCTCCCAGTGGTCGGGTGCCAGGTTCTCCGCCATCCTGGGGGCCTTTGGGTCCTGCTGAGTCACACTGTCATATGTAGTGATGGGGTGAGAGTCCACGTACCCAATTGAAATAAACCCAGGGAGCCCATGGCTGGGATCTGAAACACCCAAGTGAAAATATCTCAGAGAGTGAGTCCCTGGACAGGAGGCAAAGAAGGGAGACATGTGGTGTCACAGCCAATCCCAGATCCCAGCCCGTGACAGGCATTCCCCTGACCCCCACCCCTGCCTCCAGGGACCCAGCTGCTATTTCCTCTCACAGAATTACAGAACCTGATTAGGACCTGGAGAGGACTTTACAGCTATAGCCCAGTGAGTTGGAGCCTTTTTTGCTCAGGTTTGGAAATTTAGGATGAAATTGTATATAGGAAATTTTGGATGAATTGTATATACTTGTAAGCAAAGTATAGAGCCCTGCTCTTGTCTTTGGGGGAAGGACCAGTTGTTGGGACCAGTTGCAGGACCAGTTCAGTCCTGCAACCCCCCTGCAGGACTGAAAACCCTGAGAACCTCAGCCCCTTGCTTTACCAGAGAAGCCTCTGGATGGATAAATGAGAACGCCCACCCCCCACCCTCCGTGCAGGCAGGTATGGGCGTACACACACACACACACACACACACACAAACACGCACACAAATGCACACACATATCAACTGAACAAGAGCACCCATATGAACTCAGGCCTCTTAAGAAAACTTTTTAAAAACAGTACTTTTCTTGTTACAGCAAACCACCACTATTAATCCTTTTCTTATTCTTTTTCTACTTTTTCTTCTGGCTAAATGTTGTTCTGAGGATGTAATAATCACTAAAGTTAAAAGTAAACTAAAATGAAACTGCCTGGTCCTCTCTGCCACTCCCACATTGAACTCTCAACTGTGCGGGAAACTCAGCGGAGACAGAGAAGGTGGTTTCAGAGTAGGGTGACAGGTGCTGAGTGGGGATCTGTGCCGTGTGGACGCTGAGGAGGATGTCTAGGGGAGATCGCAGGGACAGAAAGGTGAGCAGTCTCAGAGTTTGGGAGGGGAAGTGGGGGCAGGGAAGGAGGACAGGGTGGAGTGTGCCTGGGAACCAAATGGCCTAGGACAGCTAGAACACAGAAACACAGAGAGGACAAGGTGAGGTAACCCCTGAGAGGCAGGAAAAGTCCAGGCTGAGGAGGCCACATCCCCCATGCCACACCAAAGAGCTAGTAGACAAAAGGTCCACGGCAATGATGGTGTTCTCCCTTACTCCCCCCGCTGCTGTCTGGAAACATCCATGTCTAAACCTTCTGCAGTTACCTCCTGCCACTTCTGACCATCTAAATCCTTCCCAGTCATCAAAACTCATCTCCAAAAACACTCTCAGGACCAGCCGTGACATGTGCATGGAGGCCCACAGACCAAAGATGCAGATATTTGAAAGAAATAAATCAAGATAACAAAGAGTTAAATATGTTCTATCCTCCTACTTTGAGAAATAGACTTTCAGATGACGTTGAAGAGCAAAATCAAATTAAAAAATGTCAGACTTTGCGAAGTTTTAGACAGAGAAAGCTGGCCTCCACCCTTCCTCCCCTGGCCCTTGGTCAGAGACCTGCCTCCTTCTCTTCCCTCCCCTGGCTCCATTCTGCCCTACCACAATCCTCCTCGTGCCCACATTTAAACACTCCTGCTCTCTCATTCAGCCTCCATCCCCAGTCACTACCTCTTGGCTATCCCTTGCGCCCAGCAGGACTCTCCCATGCAGCACAGTCTACTCTTAAAAGGATGGATCAAAGGAAGAGCTTGCTGTGAAGACCTCAGCAGCCCTGAGTCTACTGGGGAGGGGACTGTAGGTTCCTGGACATCTGAAGTAAGGTCTAGAGTGGAGGGACATAGACACAGGTGGCCATTTGTGGAGGACCAGAGTGGGGCACACTGAAGTGTAGGACCCTATCTGGGACTCCCTTGCCTTTGTCTAAGAGCTGTACTAGATACCACTTCCCCAAAGTCTTTCCAGATTGCCCAACCCAACGCTGCTGTCCTGTTCAGGAACCCCCATAGCACCTGGACCATCTGACATGGCCCTATCCCTGCAGAGAACCTTGGGTAGGCATCAGGCTTCTATTCCCTAGGCTGAAAACTACTTCATGATGGTCACTATTTCCTCTTCGTCTATAAACATACAGTTTGGCAGGAGGGGGTGGGGAATATGCTCACAAAATTAGCACCTGTACAAGAAAGTTTATATAGACTTTTTCTTTTCTCTAAAACTGCTTATGAAA
Source organism: Loris lydekkerianus (assembly GCA_963574355.1). Lineage (NCBI taxonomy): Eukaryota > Metazoa > Chordata > Mammalia > Primates > Lorisidae > Loris > Loris lydekkerianus. Next base: position 13,023 of record CAUYPK010136299.1, on the reverse strand, counting down.
GAATTCATACTGTGCTGATTGTTTTTGAGAACTGACTACCCCAAGGCCACAGGGCTCCTTTACCTTAACTATTAGGGGATCCAGGATGCCCTGAGACTGAACCAGGCTTCCCAGGCTCCTTCTGGCTGAAGGGACCAGTTCTGTCATGCCAGTGTAAGCGTTTCTTTTTCCCTGCTTCTCAAGCTGGGGTGGACGGTTTGTCAAGGTTCCAAGTAGGTACCCCTGCCCCCTCATAGCAAGGTTTATCCCCATGTCAGCTGGGCCCCCAATGCCCCTCTGTGTTGCTCTGACCTTGTACTTCCCCTTTCCCTTCCTGTGGTGGGTGGGGCTGGGGTTGGGAGGCAGCACAACGGAAACTTCTGAGGGTGTCATGAAAGTCTCTCTTCATAAAAGTGTTGGTTCTTAAGAAAACAAGACCTGGAGACAGAAGCAGAAGCAAGAATTCTATTGTAAAAGCAATAGCTACCAAACTCTGCCTCCTCTCCTGTTTCTCTCTGCTTACCTTCTACCTGCTCATCAATCTTCAGGTCCTGGGACTTAGCTTTTCTCCTTTGTATTTCTGCGAGGCCAAGCACAGGGAGCGTGCACAATATAGGAGCTTGAAAAATATGTGGTGAATTGAATTGTTGAGGAAACGCTTTATTTCTCTGCTTTAGAAATATGCTGAAATGATTACGCACCTATTTAACCAGGAACTTACACTTTTTTTTCTTGAGACAGAGTCTCACTTTGTCACCCCCAGTACAGTGCTGTAGCATCATAGCTCACAGCAACCTCAGGCTCCTAGGCTCAAGCAATTCCCTTACCTCAGCCTCAGAGTAGCTGGGACTACAGGCTTCCACCACAACATCCAGCTATTTTTAAAGATGAGGTCTCGCTCTCGCTTAGGCTGGTCTCGAACCTGTGAGCTCAGGCAATCCACCCACCTCAGCCTCCCAAGTGCTGGGATGACAGGCGTGAGCCATCACGTCAGGCCTGGAACTTACACTTTTAAAAATACTTTTCAGCTTGGCACCCATAGCTCAGTGAGTAGGGCACTGGCCATATACCCCAAAGCTAATGGGTTTGAGCCCAGCTCAGGCCTGCTAAACAACAATGACAACTGCAACCAAAACACAGGTGTTGTGGTGGGCACCTGTAGTCTCAGCTACTTGGGAGGCTGAGGCAAGAGACTCACTTAAGCCCAAGAGTTTGAGGTTACTGTGAGCTGTGATACTCAATGGAGGGTTACATAATGGGACTCTGTCTCAAAAAATATATATATACATATATTTTTTATTTCATTAAAGGAAAGGCTGATGAACGGGGAGCAGAGCTGAAATCTGCTCCACAATCAATCTGGAATCTGCAAAAGGTGTACATGCTTGAGTCTGCAATCAGTTTTGAAACAATTCTATTTCTCCACATCTGGAAAGGTTTTGTGGCTATTCTGGAGGTACGAAACTGTCTAAAGAAGGAAGCAACAGGAGAAACAAGTTACAAACATTAGTTCTCAGCTTTGTTATTATTCACTTGTATATGCAATACCTCTTCTGTGGCAGCCACTCTTCCAGGCCCTGAGCACACACCAAAAAACCTAACCAGATAAAAATGCTTGCCTTAGCCTATAATCCTAACACTCTGGGAGACTGAAGCAGATGGATTGCTTGAGCTCAGGAGTTTGAGAGAGACCAGCCTAACTAACAGTGAGACCCCATCTCTACCAAGAATTGAAAATCTAGCACTGTTCTGCTAGTCCTAGCTACTAGGGAGACAGAGGCAAGAGGATTGTTTCAGGCCAGGAGTTTGAGGCTGCTGTGAACTGTGATACCATGGCACTCTACCCAGGGTGATAAAGTGATAAACTGTCTCAAAAAAAATTTCTGCCCTAGGTCAGACATGGTGGCTCATGCCTACAGCCCCAGCTACTTGGAAGGCTGAGGTGGGAAGATCACTTGGACCTAGGAGTTATCAGACCCACTGTACTCGAGCCTGGGTGACAGAGCAAGACCCTACCTCTGAAAAATAATAAAAAGTCTGCCCTCATAGAGTCTACCTTCTAGCTGGGTAAAGGGAGTAAGACAGGCAATGCAAAATAAACAAAATATAAAATATGTTTTTAAGTGCAGTGGAAAAAACTAAAGCTGCAAAGAGGAATAGGTAACAAAATTTTAAATAAGAAGGTCTGTTATAGAAGACCTCCCAGGAAGGGGACCTCTGAGCAAGTGCCTGCAGGGAGAGAGGAAGTTAGGCAGCTATGTCTGGGGACAGCAGTCTGGGTAGGAGGGATCATGCCAAGACTCTGAGGAAAGAACCATGCCTGCCACGTTCCCGGAGCAGCAAGAAGGCCTGTGGCTGCAGCTGAGGGAGTGAGGGGAAAGAGGCAGAAATCACATGCACAGTTATACTTAGGGAAAAAACTCACAGAGAGCAGATTCCAGACAACAAAATGGGGGGTGGGGGTGGGGGAGAAGGAAGCAAACAGATGCAGTGTTGGACTGGTGTAGAACTTCCCCAGAATCTGGGTTGTTTTTTGGTTTCTTTTTTAATGATTTTTGGGGTCTATATTCCTGGTAGTCTCCAGCAAGCGTAAAAGAAGTATTAACAACATTACTGCCCAGTCGGAGGATTTTATTCTAAGTGTGTATCACCAGCATCATTTCACATAATATTTACAACTCATGTAATTTTGCTTTCTTCTAAAAATACAACTTTATTAAAATCTGCATTAGCCAGAGTTAAAGGAGAGAGAAACGTAGTCTGTTGATGGTACTGGCCGAGTACAGGATAGTGTCCTTTATTTTCTTCCACAACCTCAGTCTAATTCCTGGTTTGGGGATGCTTTTTCCCCACCAGCCAGTCTTGACTTCAAAGACTTCTTAGTCCCTCCCGACTGGACTCTATCTGCTGGTCACCGCTGTGCACCCCTCGTGCAGCCGGCATGGCTCTGCTCCAGGACACCACAGCCTCCTGCTCTTCATCTGCCATGGGCCCAGTGACCCATCTGGCGCTCCCACAGATACATGGCTGGCTGGCTTCTTAGTGGGGGCTTCCAAAATGTTATCTCAGCTGTGACAGGAAGTTGGTTGATATGATAAGTCAGTAACTTGTAAGGTGGGGACAAGTTCATGGTATGCTCTCTTCTCAGAATATGCTAAACCTTGCAGTAATCAATGTTTTACCAGAATATGTTGCTCGGATGATCAGATTTCTGCTATAAATATTAAGATTGAGTCATATGAAAAGACTGGTGCCTGACCATTTTTGACCTACAAAAAATGGCAATTTCATACCCTTTTATCCAATTTTCTGATTCTCTCTTGTTGTTCCAATAACTGTGAAATTAGGTTTCTCTCTTCCTGTGAACAAATCATCCAGCATTTGCCCACTTAGTGAGCTGAAATCTACACTTCAGAATTTGGTCTTCTGTCCAGGCCAGTGTGTTGCTCTCAAAGAGCATTTGCAACCCCATCCTACCAGCTTCTGTTAGACACTGCAGGGGAACCTGAACAGCACAACCAAACCACTCCTACACTAGGTGCAGTGGCAACTCTATAGTCCTAAATCATGTTCCCTTTAACCTGAAAATTAACCAGTTGAGCCATTTTTAGAAAAGGCTGTGAAAATCACTGGATCATAAAATAATTATTAAAATATTTTCAGGCATTAATCCATGGGGATTTTTAATTTATATAGTATCTACTATATACAGGAATTATGAGGCAATCTCAGGAAGAGAAAAACAAATCAGACACTAGTTCTTTCTTCCAGGAACTTACCATATAATCAACTAAACAACTAAAGCATGTAACATAAATAAATGCAATGCAGTATCACATAGCCACAAGCAGTAAGTGCTACAGGGGAATGCTCCAGCAGCTCAGAGAAGAGAGACCTGCTCTGACACACAGGGAGCTATGGGGGATGCCTCAGAGAGGAGGTGGCAGATCACTTGGGCCTTCAATGAGGCACAATGGGCAGCAGCATCCTAATCATAACCATTATAGCTGCATTTATTCACTGAGCACAGATCGTCTCAGGTACCACTTTAAACTCTTGGTAAATACGGATTTCATTTATTACACGCAAAAGCTTTTTGAGATAGGTCTTATAATTCCACTCCACAGGTGCAGAGAAAGTAAGTAAATTACCCGAGATCATCCTTAGAATCCATATTATGTAAGTGGAGGAACCAGGCATCTCACTCCAGTCCCTCTGATAGAAAGACCCTCTACCTTAGACTTCCCAATCCTTGGGTGCCACCTGTGGCTCAGTGGGTAGGGCGCCGGCCCCACGTACCGAGGGTGATAGGTTCAAACCCGGCCCCAGCCAAACTGCAACAAAAAAATAGCTGGGCGGTGCCTGTAGTCCCATCTACTGGGAGGCTGAGGCAAGAGAATCAATCACCTAAGCCCAGGAATTGGAGGTTGATGTGAGCTGTGTGACGCCAGGGCACTCTACCAAAGGCGATGAAGTGAGACTCTGTCGCTACAAAAAAAAAAAAAAAAAAAAAAGACTACTCAACCTCCCTAGTTTAGGGCACTTCCCCAAGTTTTCTAGCCCTTGGATCATCACTTGCTCTCTCCCGCCCCCTTGTGTCAAGGGTGATTCACTGTCTGCAATCCCCCAGGTTCCAGACTCTGCGACTTAGGGCAGAGGGTCCTGATTGGATCACTCAATCAACGAAGTCCTGATTATTTGTTTGCCCTCCCAAGTGGCCCAATCCCTTAATATGGTCAAAATGATCATAATTCCTGGGAACTACTCTTTGGAATTTCAGGCATCATGAGAATGAGAGGGAGAAGTAGATGGCAGTATTTTTAGTTAAGAGGATCTTTGGACACTTCTCAAACTATGTTGTGATGTGTATGATTCTACGTGCAGAAAGAAATGTTAGTCCCCTCTCCTAACAACTCATATAACTACGAGGACTTGCCAAGAGCCTAAAAGTGCTGAATGTGACAGTTTGACTCTTAGCTACTCTTTTGAGGATACCCTTTTGAAGGTCACTAATGTCTCGTCTTGTATAGGTTTTATTTTATTTCTTTAGACAAGGTCTCACTCTGTCACCCAGGCTGGAGTGCAGTGGCATGATCATGTAGATCCTCCTGCCTCAGCCTCTCAAGTAGCTGAGACTACAGCTCAGTGATCCTCCTGCCTCAGCCTCTCAAGTAGCTGAGACTACAGGCACCAGCAACAATGCCTAGCTGGTTTTCCTATTTTTAGTAGAGACAGGGTCTCACTCTTGCTCAGGCTGGTCTCAAACTCCTGAGCTCAAGTGATCCTCTCACTTTGGCCTCCCAGAGTACTGACATTACAGGTATGAGTCACTGCGCCCAGCCAAAAGTGTTGTTTATTGTGTTAAAGTAGCTGCCATGCATAGATGGGTGCATGGTGCCCTACACACACACCCAGCTATCTTTAAAATTTTTGTGGGGACAGGGTCTTGGTTTGTTGTACAGATTGGTTTTAAACTCCCAGCCTCAAGTGATCCTCCCACCTTGGCCTCCCTAAATGGTGAGATTACAGACATGAGCCACCACGCCTGGTTTAGGTATTATTCTTTCCTGAATTTCCAGTAAGCACAGTCCTAGATGCTAAGGATACAGCAATGAACACATCAAAGTCCCAGACCTCTGAGCTAATTTCTAGAAGGAAGATTGGCAATAAATACATATATAATACTGGGTTAGGTATATAAACATATAAATGTTATAAAGAAAAGTAGAGCACAGAAAGGAAATAGAGTATGGAGAAAGTTGATCTTTTAGATAGAGAGACCAGGAAAAAAGATTTCTGAGCAGGTAAATGCAGTAAGTAAGTGAGCCATGGGAATAGAACTCTCCAGACAGAATGGCAAACCTAATTCTTTGAGGAGTGTGTACTTGAGAAACAGTGGGAAGACCTACTGTAGGGCCACATAGAGTTTTAGAAAATGAATGAATGAGTTATGGTGGTTTTTTCCCTCAACACTCTCTGTATGCTTAGATGAACCATATGTCTCATACTTCCCAGAAGAATCTTAATTTTATAAATTTTATTCTTTTTAAATGATTCATTGAAGTTATAACAAAATGTGTACACTCTTGAAATATTTTTCCTAACAAATATAAATTTGGACATCAGAAAGTCCTGAAGGTGACAGGTCCTTTAGTCACCTGTCTTAATTTGAGTTTCCAAAAATAAATGCACAAAAAGATGTGTGTTTGATCTTTAACTCAGGATCTCTCTTTCCAGTTCATGGCAGCCCTGTAGGGTAAGAGGAGTGAGGTCAAGTGAAAATAGACAGATATTTCAACCAGTCAAAAGAAAAATCTACAAATCAGTTGAGTTTCCCAAATTTAGATAGATTCAATGTCAACCAAGAAGAGGGCCTTAGGGGAATGAAACATTGTCTTGGAGAAATGCCTATTGCATGTACCTTGGCAACAGCTCCATGGAAACAGAATGAAGTCCAATAAAGTCTATAGCAAATGCCCACATTTTCTCACGTTAACTCTTTGAACTCAAGGTCATTTCTAAGCAGATAATCTGCAAGTCTGTCTTTTAACGCTAGCCCGGTTGGCAGCTTACGGAGCTTATCCATCATCAGTCTGTGAAGGACTCTTTCATGAAGTAGATAGATAAAGCAGATTGGTACATCCATAACATTATGAGTAATATCAAGAAACCGACCTTGGTTATGTCAAGATGAAACACATAAACCATGTGAAAGCCCCCAGCCTGATTACACCCACCCATATCATCAGTTCACAGTTTCACATAGGCTGAAATGAACAACAGGAGAGTTGTAAAGCATGAAACACCTCTCGAATACAAATTCTGCAACTATAGTAAGCCACAGTTTCCAATTTGCAGTCATTATTGCTGCCCCAGCTCTCTTTGCCTCACAGTCAGGTAACTGCAATTTCTTAGGGACATTATCTTTGAACATAAGTTCACTCTGGAAGCATTTATTAAGCACCTATTGGACACTAAGTAGCGGCAGAGAAATAAGAGAAAAATGAAGATATTTCTCTTTGGGTTTAATAATACTCTCAAAAGAGAGATCTTGTAAACATAAAAGTATAGAACAGTAGACCTGTGAACAGAAGTAATGGGAGCACAAAGGAAGAAAGCAACACTTGGAACGGACATTGGACTTATTTTGACATTTCCTGGAGTTGCGACCCCAAACACTGTATCTCCACCCTATGTTTCCCCATTGATCAGTGGTACAGAAGCACCTACTTAGAGCTAACACTAGGCACAAATATTTAGTAGACCGAAGTCTTTTTTCATAACCTCATATCCTTTCCCTGTCATTGTCCCTCAAAGCTCAGGAATGTTCAGTCAGGGTCCTGGTAGGAAATAGCCTTTCTCACTAGACCCAGAGAAAAACCTAGGCCTCATCTTTAAGGCCTGCCACAAAGGGTTAGCAAGATTGTCATGTGGGATAACACATTCAAGGAATACTGTTTCCTAGTATTGGAGGGTTCTTTGAGGATTTCATACAGGTAATATATAAGCTTTTTAACGTCTAGAAATATCACCCTTACCTCCCCCCTCCTTTCCTCTTTCATATTCTGTTCTTACTCTCACCCTCCATCTTTCCCACTTCTGACTTAAATGATGAGACTTTCTGGATTAAATTTTCATGAAATCAGAGATTATGTCTATCTTGTTCACTGTTACATCCTCCTAAGGACATCAATCATTATTTCTAGAATTAATACCCAAACGATTTGAAAGAGTGCTTTCCTGAAACGTTCATCAGTCAGCACCTGTGGTGGCAGCTGAGTCTGCGTTCTGGGTATTGCCTGCCAACACTAGGAACGCCAGCCCTCAGCCTGGAAAGCAGCTGCCTAGGGCAGAGAAGCCTGACGTTTCCAGCCTATGAGCCTTCTCACATACCTGAGACAACAAAATGCATCTGCTTCCATGGGCTCTCAAACAGTGAACTCTTCCTTTAATCCTAGCACTCTAGGAGGCCAGGATGGCCTGAGGTCAGGAGTTAGAGCCCAGCCTCAGCAAGAACAAGACCCCACCTCTACTAAAAATACAAAAAATTAACCAGGTGTTGTGGCGGGCACCTGTAGTCCCAGCTACTTGGGAAGCTGAGGCAGGAGGCTCCCTTGAGCAGTGGAGTTTAAGGTTGCACTAAGCTACCATGATGCCACCGCACACCGGCGTGGGAGACAGAGCAGGACCCCGTCTCAAAAACAAACAAGCAACCTCCCTCCCCGAAGAATGAAACAAAACAAAAATAAAAAAAAACCTTTCCTTCTACTCAGTTAATACTGCTTACTCCCTATAAACAAGCCCAGAGCCATAGCTTTATCTTTCTTGGATCTTTTGTTACAGGTAGGGCTTATGGTAAGGAGATAAAACAGAAAGAAACCCACACAATGGCTCTGCTCCACTGTCCAATGCTCCTGAGCCTCTGGCTACATCCTCAGGAGACTGGCTAAGCGACTATTTATTTTTTGTTTTTCTTGAAGTCTCTTCCACAACATCCAGAGACAAACTTAAAAAAAAAAAAGGAGAAACTAAATTAAAGAAAGGACATGAGCAAAAAAGAAGGGAGACCAAACTCAGAGAGAAGGTGAGGAAGTTACCCAGAATCTTTCCAGAATGGCTTCCACCCTCTCGGAAGGCGGATGACATCAAAATGCTAGGAACAGGAAATGGAAAACTGTTGAGGTAAACATCGCTCCTAAAGTTAGGAGTGTGGACACACACTTTTGTGCCCCTGGCGACTACATTTTTCACTACAAGTTTTGGGAAGAAAAAGCTGTTCTTCCTAAGCTGCTTCAGCTTTGGAATCAGGAGCCAAGAGAACTTGGGATACTCACGGGCATCGCTGGGCTTCACCGCAATACAATGATGAGAGGCAACAGGAGCACCATCAGCCCCTCCTTAAAGCCCTTCTCTTTCCAGATTCTTTTAACTGGATGGGTACCCAAAGGCTAGCAGCTGTGGGAAGCCACTGACAGGTCCTCCTTGATCTCTTTTTGAGACCCTATTGGGGTACAGTAGCTTCAGAGAGACCCACAGGGCCCTCTCCCAATAAGAACAGGGGAAAATAGGCGTTGTCATCAGTTGCTAGGTAGAATAGAGATAAAAATGAAAGTGCTTTCCAGCGTCACTTTTAACCCTCTGTTGGTTTCAGATACCGCTTGTTCCTTTGGGTGTGCCTGTCTTCTCTCTGTTCCCAACTTGTGAGTATTTAAGGAACACAGTTATGTGCAAGACACAGGGAAACCAACGAATAATAAGATCTGCTCATTCAGGGAGCTCAAGTTGCTCCCTTTGCTTCTTCCCCTGAAGCTTAGATTTTTGCCCTAGGATCTTTGAGAAAGAGTCGCACAAAGTACCAAGGGCTTGGAACTTCCTGCTCTGGCTCCCTACAATGCATGCTGTAGTTCCTATGATTGATATAGCATGTATCGTTTAGTTTGTCCTGTAATTTTTAGTTTAGTATGGCTTAGCTGCTGCTCTACAATAAGCTCAAAAAAAATGCTTATTGAATAAAGGAAGGTAAGAGGCCTAAGAGAAGATTCTGAGGGGCAGCCACTTGCCTTGTTCACTTAGCAATCCCCAGCATGCAGTTGTGACAATGCTGTCAACAGGAGCACATGACAAGTTGGAAAACGCAGCTTCAGCGTCCCCACTGAGCTGGGAACAGGCCCAGACAGGGAAGAGGAAGTAGAGGTGAATGGGAAACATGTGCCGAGACAAGGCCATGAGGCAGGCCGGCAGGCTTGAGCTCAGGTTCAGGGACACAGCCATTTGACCTGTGGCAGAATCCCAAATTGCACTGAGGCTCAGTTTCTTCATCTTTAAAAGCAAATCCTGTCATACATTTTGCAGAGGTGTTGAAGGATTAAATGAAGCCCTGTTTATTACGCACTTATTAGGGAGTAGAACCATTTGCTGTATGTTGGTTTCCTTCTGGGGTAGGCTGAGAATTGCCTGCTCCAAAAATGTCCACATCCTAATCCCCAGAACCTATAAATATGTCATCTTACATGGCAAAAGGGACTTTGCAGCTGTGATTAAATTAAGGGTCTTGAAATACGGGGATTATCATGGATTATCTGGTAGGCCCAGTGTAATCACAAGGGTCCTTATTGGAGGGAGCAAAAGGGTCATAGAAGGAGATACAAGGATGGAAGCAGAGGTCAGAGTGATGCCATTGCTGAAAGCAGAGCATGAGCCAAGGAATGTACACAGCCTCCAGAACTAGAGAAGAGAAGAAACAGACATCTTCCCTAGAGCCTCCAGAAGGAATGCAAGTCTGCCAATCAACTCTTTGATTTTAGCCGATAAGACACATTTTTGGCTTTTCATCCTCCAAAACTGTAAGATAATTAATTTGTGCTGTTTCAGGCCACTAAGTTCCTGGTAATTTTTATAGCGGCAATGGGAAACTAATATACCTTCTTTTATCCAAAAGAAAAAAAGAAGTCATAGTGAAATTAACATCTGGTAACCTCTCAGCTTCCTGGCACCTTCTCTTCTAAGAAATCTATATTTCTTTCATCCTTCCTTCCTTCCTTCCTTTGTTCTTCCCTTTCTTATTCATTTAACTAACATGAGCACTCATGTACCCCTTTCAGAGATCCCTCCAATAGTCTGATGTTCCTTGCCAGCACTGGAATTTCAAGGCAGTGTATTTGTTCTTTTCAATGTCTGTTAATATCTTGTTCCAAAAATGCATACTGTAATATAATATGGTGCATTTGCATTAAAAGGTAGATATTAAAAAAGAGGATCTGGTGACCATGTCTTTTAATTTTTAAGTCTTTTTATTCTAATTGCAAATGTGAAATTAGTAAACTCAGTCCTCAGTTACTTGGAAAACACAGAAAAAGTCGGAGTATAATAAGATACAAATCACCCACTGGTAGTAACCACTGTTAATATATGTCAGTATATGTCTTTTCAGTGGTTTTGCTATGACAATATATGTACATATATAAGCATAGCATTTTTGGTTCATTTTACCAAAAGAGTTTCACACCTTATCTTATAAAGTCTTTTCAAATTGATACTTACCAACATCAATGTGAATTTTTTTTTTTGAGACATAGTCTCTCTTTGTTGCCCTGAATAAAGTATCATGGAGTCATAGCTCACAGCAACCTCAGTCTTTTGAGCTCAACCAATCCTCTTGCCTTAGCCTCCCAAGTAGCTGTGACTACAGACACCCACCACAATGCCTGGCTATTTTTAGAGACTGATTCTCACTCTAGCTCAGGCTGGTCTCAAACTCCTGAGTTCAGGAGATCCACCCACCTCGGACTCCCAGAGTGCTAGGATTACAGGCATGAGCCACCACACCTGGCCTCACCAATGTGAATTTTTTTATGGGATGCCTTTACTAACTCTTAAAATTTTAAATAAATACATTTGATCATGATGAAGATCTTCAAGGACAAGGGAAGACAGTCCCACCAACCTGGGAAACATTGATGTGAGAAGCGTCCCTCACACTCTCTTTGGCAAAAACAAAACCTACCTCTAAGAAATTGTCTATCATTAAATCTCAGGCTGTACTTTTCAGAGTGACTTGTGCTTATCTTGTTCCCTATGAATCTCTTTACGTCTTTGGCTTTTTAGTACCTGATTTGTTATATGTATTTTAAGGTCTTTCTGAGGACTCTGACTCATTTGCAGATGGGGCGACTCATCCTCAAAAACCAAAAGACAAACTATCAAGTTAGCAATAGAGTCTTGTTTGTTAAATAATGTTGGTTTCAACATAATATATTTTACACATTCAGTAAGAATTTTCTCTTGCCTATTTTCTTTTAGTTTAGTAAAACTGTGTGTGTGTGTGTGTGTGTGTGTGCGTGTGTGTGTGTGTGTGTGTGTGTGTGTGAAGTCTGAACTGAGCCATTTTCTGTTAGGAGCAGGGAGAACTTGGGACACTCACACCATTTGCCAATTCGGGGGCAAGTCTAGCCCTCATATAAATGGACAGTAGAATACCACAGCAAAGAACATGGCTTTCAACGTCAGACAAATTTGTCTTCAAATGAGGCTCTGACATTTCCTACCTATGTCACCTTAGGAAAACTATGAACCTCTTTAAGACTCAGATTTCTCATATAGAAAATGGGGGTAATAACATTATCTTCCTTACAGGGTTATTGCAAGGATTTGATGAAATCAACAGGGATAAAACCAAGAGGTGACTTGTTTATTAGTAGTACTATTACTACACACACACAATCATCACCAGCCCTCTTGAGCAATCCCAAATAAATCTGTAATTTAAGAAAAGACAGGGTTCTGCCATGCAACCTCAGTTCAAGCCCCCTAACCTTGCTGTCCAGCCCAATTACGTTCTGAAATCTATCCCCTATGGAAATTCTGGAGTCACTTGTGAATATAATCATGCATATCACTTAGCACAATGCCTAATACACAGTGAGTCAACGTTAGCAGTTGCTACTACTGTTACTTTTATTCACTAGTTTACCAAACAACATTGGGGTTTTTCCTTCCCTGTGCATGGACGAATTCATAAAGGATGGTAAAGGCCCTACTTGCCCTTCCTACAATGGTTATATTTCACTATGGGTTGTTTTTTTTTTTACTTTTTAAATTTTTATTTATTTCTTATTTATTTATTTATTTTGAGATAGGGCTTCAAACTGTCACCCTGGGTAGAGTGCTGTGGCATCATAGCTCACAACAACCTCCAACTCCTGGGCTTAAGCGATTCTCTTGCCTCAGTCTCCCAAGTAGCTGGGACTACAGGCACCCACCACAATGCCCAGCTATTTTTTGGTTGCGGCCATCATTGTTGTTTGGCGGGCCGGGGCTGTATTCAAACTCACCAGCTCAGGTATATGTGGCTGGCGCCTTAGCTGCTTGAGCCAAAAGCGCCGAGCCCTTTTTTAATTTTTAAACTTCGTTTTATTTTTATTTTTGACTTAGGATGTACAAGTAGTTTTTTGATACACAGATGAATTACACAGTGGTGAAGTCAGAGATTTTAGTGTACTTCCAAACAGCACACAGTGTACTTTGTAGGTAATTTTTGACCCCTCA